>BPLR01008387.1:0-14648 GCA_021605095.1 Caerostris extrusa | reverse complement strand
TTTGTTTTAAAAATATTTATTTTTAGTTTATTTTTCACTTGCATATTACTTTATTATTGACATCTTGGTTTAAAGTTCATTCTCAACATGTTGGCAGACATTAAACTAAGCAATACTATGTCCAAAAAGTAAGGCCAAATTTCAATTTAAAATTCCAGGGTTTATGGAGATTCATCTTTTTTTTTTTTCTTTTTTTAGGTTGCTGACTCCTGTCTTTGACAAATGTGTGGGAAATTTAGGTGACGTCAAAATAATTCATTAGAGTTTGAGTTACGTTTGCCTTTGCGAGACTCTAAAACTGTTGCCGACGATTTTTGAAATATCTCAGATGAAATTGAGCAAAGAACTTGCATTAAATTTTTTTGCGGAAATGTATAAAATGCTGCAGAGGCATTCGGTGAGCATTTCCATATCCGGGAAAAGAAATGTTTACAAGTGGTATAAGTAGTTCAAAGAAGGCAGAGAACGCGTTGAAGACGAAGAGCCCTTTGTGACCATCAACCTCAACCAAACAAAGCTCGTCAAAAAATTAAAGTTTTGGTGCTTGCAAACCGTCGATTTACAATTAGAGATCTTGCTGATGATGTTGGATGCTTTGCTGATGATGTTGAAATTTTTCCGTTTTGGGCCTGGAAACGCATTAAATCTCGATTGGCACCGAAAACACTGAATGCGCCGCCAGCTCACACTGCATTTATTCTTGGTGACCTTCTCGCCAAAAACATATGTCGTTCCTGAACCACCGTATTCACACCGTGCGACTTCCAGGTTATTCACTCCGGGGATACCGTTTTTGAGTAGATTGAAGAGATTCAACGTGAATCGCCGTGCGCTTTAAGGCCATTCCTGCCGATGACTTTTTAGCGTGCTTTGAGGATTGGAAAAAGAGTTGGCATAAGTGCATTGCGTCCGAAGGGGATTACTTTGAATTCGAGTGAAATAAATTTGGAGGAATATATAAAAAAAAATATTTGGTCTCACTTTTTGGGCACAATAGTACAAACATATTTCTATGTTGTGAGCTATTTATTTTGAGTACTGTCTGAGTTCGAAATTTGAGATATTATAATGTAACTAATGAAGAAGATACAATTAGTATAAATTTTGCGTTTTAATTATTATTATCATTATATTATAGTGTCCATTGTATTTCAATTGTTCTGTTAATTGTAATGTATTTGTATTTTAATAGTTTTGTAACTGTAATTTCACTCCATTTAAATTGTTTTATAATTATATTACATTGCACCTCAGTTGTGATGAAATTGCATAGCTTTGTGTCTCTATTGTTGGGCTTACTTTTATGACTAATTTTTGAATAATAAATCGAAAAATTAAACTTTTAATAATATCAGATTGCTATTTTTTCTTATATCTCTAAAATTTCATTTCAAATGAATAAAAGATTTCTAAGAATTAATTTTTTTTTTTTTTTTTTTTTTTTTAATTTTCGAAAAGTGTCATGGCATTTTAGTACATTGACATAAACATATATTAAAATATAGTTTTGAACGTTCAATTCTGTTAAAAAATTAATTGATCTACACAAAATGACTCATTATTTTAAGAAACTTGAATAAATAATTGAAAATGTTGAGTATTAAGAGAACATTTAAATTATTACTTGTCATTAATTAACATTCGTTAAATCTTTGCAGAATATTATTCATATATTATTAGAAGAATACTTATGTACAAACTTCTATTATTTCATCTTTTTCATAATTGTTGCAACAGTTCCATGATGGGCAAAAGTCGTCTGCCTACTGACAGATTTCGAGACAGAAGCGATTTTCCTTCTATGGTGTAGGAATGTCAGTCCTACACCCAATACTATATTTACGCTAAATCGGGTACTACAATTTAAAGGGGGATTTCGGACCATTTCAAGCATCAAGGCACTGCCGGGGACTCGAACCGTGTGCTACCGAGCACAAGAGTGCTAGTCACTTCAAATCAACTGACCTCTGTTCCTTTTTTTTTAAAGCCTTTAAATTGAAAAACATATTCTCATGGTATTACAAATCAATTGAAAATATTAGACATTTCTTTTAAAAATGATTACTTTAATTAAATTTTCACTTAATGTATTTTTTTTTTTGTTATCATTTGGTTAAAGTTCGTTATCAGCATGTTGGCAGACGCATAAAGAGATCCAGAATTATCTAAATACAAGGCCGTGAAGGAACTTTAAAAAAAAAGAATACACTGCACTTACAATTAGACATTGCAATAAACACATCCATATATTGAATGTTCACATATTGAATGAAGACATCAAATACTACTGAGTAAAACAAGTAAACAATTATTTGTTTTTGAAAAACTCTTTATTCTTGCAAATTTATTTCATGCCTTCAAAGTAATCCCCACTGGACACAAAGCAGTTTACCAACTTTTTTTTTCCAATCCTCAATGCAGGCTAAAAAGTCATCGGCAGGTATGACCTTCAACGTTGAATCTCTTCACGTTGAATCTCTTCACGTTGAATCTCTTTAATAGACTCAAACGGTGTCCCGGTGTGGTCTTTTTGCATTTAGGTAATAGCCAGAAGTAGCACGGTGTGAATACGGTAATTGTGGAAAGATATGGGTTTCCCTTTTGTCGGAAAAGTCACGAAGAATCAATGCAGTGTGAGCTGGCGCATTCATTGTTTTTGGTATCAATCGAGATTTGCAGCGTTTTAGGTCCTAAATGAAATTGACAGATACTTTTGAAAATTCCAATATGATCAGCAAGGTCTCTAATTGTAAACCGACCGTTTGCAAGCATCAAATCTTTAATTTTTTGGACGTGAGCTTCGTCGGTTGAGGTTGTTGATCGACTAGAGGGCTTTTCGTCTTCGACGAGTTCTCTGCTTTCTTTGAACTGTTTATACCACTTCAAAACACTGCTTTCCGTAATAGGAATGCTCACCGAATGTCTTTTGAAACACTGTATATGTTTCCGCAAACAAAATTGAATGCAAGTGTTTTGCCCCATTAATTCAGACACGTCAAAAATCACCGAAATCAATTTTAGCGTCTCACAAAGTCAAGTGTAATTCAAACACTAATGAATATTTTGACGTCAAATTTCACACACAGATGTCAAGGACAGGGTCATTAATCTCAAAAGAAAAAAATTGAGTTTCTGTAAGTCCCAAGAATTTTAAATTGAAAATTGATCACACCTTTTGGACACAATAGTATTATAAAAATTTAAGAAATGTCAAATCTTTTAGGCATATTTCATCATTAAGGCATATAAAGAAGAAGCACTTTGACATAATTCCGACCTAAACATGAAGGTTTCAATTTTGCTTCTCTATTTAATATGTTGTGACCCATTTTATTTAATACAATTTAACTTAGTAGTTTTATTGTATAAACCAATTTCTGTCTAATTAATTGTAAGGTGATAATCAAATTATCATTCACGTGCAGTACATGAATAAACATAAACTTAATGTATTTGTTATTTTGTCTAATTTTCTTATAATTAAAATACAAAAGAGTTTCTGAAATGAATTCATTAAAAGATGCACCTTTAATGATGGTGAAAAACTAATTCGAAAAGTGCATGACATCAAGTAAACAATTTAAATAACGGCATTTTTGATTTGGTGTAAACTAAATAATTAGTAACTAATCAAATTATAGGTGATACAATTTTAGAATTGTGTATACAATAAAACTATTATTACATCAACTCCAATTTATTGACAAAAATATATTTAAACGCAAACGCAATTAAATTTGAAAAACACTTTACTTCATTTGCAGACAAAAAGGTATTTAAAAGTAATTTACAATGAAATTGAAGGACATTTAACTAATTGTTAACTGAATAAATACACATATTTATTCAGTTGATGCTGAAAGACAATTAGTAAAATACTTCATTGTTCAACAATAGAACAATTTGACAAAAATATTTGTTAAATTGGAAAAGAATGTTCAATAAAATTAACCATCATTCGTTCTCAAATGCTCTCTGTCAAAGAGTCCATTAGTTAAAACATAATTAGTGTTAAAACGTAGGAAACATCTTATCAAATTCATGAAATGGTAAATTGAATTCCTTTCAACAGTTTTGCAAAGCACTTTATTCAAAAACAATCGTTTTGTCTCTGACCATGAAATGAAAGGAAAAAAGTTTCTGAATTAATTTAATAATGCCAAGTTGAAGGTAAATGAAGGGCTGAAAATAATTTCAGGAAGGGCAAAAGTATAACTCTCCAAATTCTTTGTAGTTTCCTAGGGCAATTTGGGAACACAACAAAAGGAGCTATTTTGCTGAAAACGTTATTTGAAAAATTTACCAATTATTCCATGTCCTTTTAAAAATCTTCTCTTTCAGGAAAAGGGATGGTAACAGTGAAAAAGGGAATCTCAAAGCATTACACGCTTTCTTTAAAATTTATTCCATGTCTGAATAAAAATAAATACAAAAAAAGTGTCTTCTTCGCAGTTAGATCAAGGCGACGTCTTCTTTAAAATCAAAGCCTCTGCAGTACATTCAATTAAGTTATAGCCTTCCTGATTTGGAAAGATTTTGTTTCCTCTTCACGGTACGGTTACAGTGCAAATTGGAGTTCAGTTAATGTCGCTGCTTATAAATTAGTTTTGCTTCCATTGCTCATTCAACAGAATCGTTGAATGAAAAAAAAATAAAATAAAGAAAAGCACTGAGCTACTGAGGGCCGATAATTGGAATTCGGCACTGCTTTGGATTTGTGTGCCAGTGTGTTTGTTGAGTGAATGAAAACGTGGACACCTTTTTGACACTGTAAATATTTTTGCCCCGAATATAAATGAATTCGGAGACTTCGCAGAACCGGTGGTTTTGGTTTTGAAGATTTTAATTTGGTGAGAGGCAAGAAATAAATTACATGCTTTGAAGTAAAAACGCATTGAAAGAAATGAAACGTTGACGAAGGGAATTTTTAATATTTAAATTTAATTTTCACTCAATAATTTTAATACTGAAATTTTGGACTTGAGTTCATTTACTGGGATATTGAAAGACATGTAGGAGATCCATAATTATCATAAGTGCAAGACAATGAACTAAAAATGATTTCACTGCGCTTATAATTAGTCATTACAATTTTGAACAAACGCATGCGAGCTTAGTATCAGGAGGTTAGAAACATTCTTTTACTTCCAAAATTGATGTGACAGATTACATCCACAACAGATGTTTAACATAAAAATTTAATGACATATTCTCCTGATATTATTATGAAATTTTAAAGACTATATAATAATTTAATCATACTTTATCATTAACCCATACAAAGGAGGGGCACTTTAACACATTACCAATAGACATAAAAGCTTTAAATTTAGCTTCTGTATTTGGTCAACTGTGACCCATTATATTTAATGCAATTTAAGTTAATAATTTTATTGTATAAACGAATTTGTTTTCTTAACTTGAAAGAAGTAATCGCATTACTCATCACTTGCTGTAAATGAGTAAACATAAAATTAAAGTTTTTCTTATTTTTGCTTAATTTTCAGATAATTAAAATACAAAAGAATTTCTAAAATGAAAAAAATTAAAAGATACACCTTTAATGATGATGACAAACTAATTCGAAAAGTACATGACAAGCAAGTAAACAATTTAAATTATTGCATTTTTGATTTAGTGCAAATAAATTAGTTTGTAACAAATCAAATTATGGTGATACAATTTAAGAATCGTGTATACAATAAGATTATTATTACATCAACTCCAATTTATTGACAAAATATATTTAAAAGCAAACGCAATTAAATTTGAAGAACACTTTACTTCATTTACAGACAAAAGGTGTTTAAAAGTAATTGCAATGAATTTGAAGGACATTTCACTAATTGTTAACTGAACAAATACACATATTTATTCAGTTGACGTTGTAAGACAATTAGTAAAATACTTCATTGTGCATCAATAGAACAATTTCACAAAAAGAACGTTGTTAAATTTGGAAAAGTATGCCCTATCAAATTAACCATCATTGGCTTTCAAATACTCTCTGCCAATGAGTCCATTAGTTAAACATAATTATGTTAAAATGTAGGAAACATCTTATCAAATTCATGAAATGGTAAATTGAATTCTTTCAACAGTTTTGCAAAGCATTTCGTTCAGAAACAATCGTTTTGTCTCTGGCCATGAAATGAAAGAAAACGTTTCCGAATTAATTTAATAATGCCCAGTTGAAGGTAATGTAAATTTTCCAAAAATGGTTGAAAACAATTGCAGTCAGGGCAAAATGTCTTTTAACTCTGCAAATTCTCTTGCTGTTTCTAGGTCAATTTGGCACACAACAAAAGCAAC
Organism: Caerostris extrusa; assembly: GCA_021605095.1. NCBI lineage: Eukaryota > Metazoa > Arthropoda > Arachnida > Araneae > Araneidae > Caerostris > Caerostris extrusa. The sequence continues at coordinate 8,336 of BPLR01008387.1, read as the reverse complement.
TGTTTTGGTGGAGACGTGAGTCGAAAAATTTATCAATTATACAAAGTCCTTTTAAAAATCCTCTTTCACGAGAAGGATGGTAAGATAAAAAAAAAAGAGAATCTCAAAGCGTTACACGCTTTCTCGAAATTTATTCCAAGGCAGAATAAAAATAAATACAAAAAAAGTGTCTTCTTCGCAGTTAGATCAAAGCGACGGCTTCTTTAAAATCAAAACCTCTGTAGTACATTCAATTAAGTTATAGCCTTCCTGATTTGGAAAGATTTTGTTTCCTCTTCACGGTACGGTTACAGTGCAAATTGGAGTTCAGTTAATGTCGCTGCTTATAAATTAGTTTTGCTTCCATTGCTCATTCAACAGAATCGTGGAATGAAAAGAAAATAAATAAATAAAAGCACTGAGCTACTGAGGACCGATAATTGGAATTCGGCACTGCTTTTTTATTTGTGTGCCAGTGTGTGTGTTAAGTGAATGAAATCGTGGGACACCTTTTGACACTGTGAATATTTCTGCCCCGAATATAAATGAATTCGGCTTCGCAGAACCGGTGTTTTTGTTTTGAGGATTTTAATTTGGTGGTCGAGGCGAGAAATAAATTACATGCTTTGAAGTAAACACGCATTGAAAGAAATGAAACAGTGACGAAGGGAAAGAAGAAATAAGTTTATGATTTGTAGGGTTTTTGAGAAGTAAAAGACGTTAGGAAATATGTCTTTTGAAATGCTAATTTCTATGATTAAATTTCAAGGTATTGAATAGAGGATTAAAGTCTAACGCGAAAATTTTAATTGAAATAATTAAATATTTTTATATAAACGCTGAAATTAATATATACACATCATATCTCTAAAGATTAAAACAGCATTAGAAATTTGTTGTGCCACAAATGTTTCAAAAAAAAAAAAAGTAGATGATCAATTTCTCATAACACATATAATTTATAATCAATAAAAAATAATTGAAATTTTTTAAATGATTATTTTCGTTTAATTTTCATTAAATAATTTTTAGAGCGGGTACTACTAGATAGGATCCTATTATTTAAAGAGGATTTAGCATTCCATATTCTACCCCGGGACTCGAACCCTGTGCTACATAGGACCACAGGGCTAGTCACTCTCGCCAGTCAGATTTCTGATAATTTTTTCAAACCTTTAAACTAGAATATATATTCTCATTGTATTATAAAACTTTAGGAAATGATATTAAAATTAAAACTAAATGAAAAAAAAAATTAAAAAATTAAAATTTAGAAAAAAAAAATATTATGAAACTTTAAGCAAAAAAAATGAAAATTAAAAACTTTTAAAAATTGTAAAACTTTAATATTTTAAATATGTCTAAATCTTTTGGCCTATTTTATTATTTAGTCATGAAAAAGAGAATCTCTTTGACATATTCCCGACCTAAACATGAAAGGTTTTAATTTAGCTTCTTTATTTGGTCCACTGTGACCCTTTTTGTTTAATACAATTTAACTTAATAAATTTATTGTTTAAAACACTTTGTGGCTACTTAAGTTAAAAGACGTAATTGAATTACTCATCAACGTGCAGTAAATGATTTTTCTTATTTTTCCTTATATTCTGATAATTAAAATACAATAGACTTTCTAAGATGAATTGATTAAAAGATACACCTTTAATGATAGTGAAAAACTAATTGGGAAAGTGCATGACAGGAAGTAAAGAAATTAAATAATGGCATTTTTGATTTAGTGCAAATAAAATAGTTTTGTGACATATCAAATTAGGGGATACAATTTAAGAATTAAGTGTACAATAAAAATATTTTTTACATCAACTCTAATTTATTGACAAAATATTTTAAAAGCAAACGCAATTAAATTTGAAGAATACTTTACTTCATGTGCAGACAAAAGGTATTTAAAAGTAATTGCAAATGAATTTGAAGGACATTTCACTAATTGTTAACTGAATAAATACACATATTTATTCAGTTGATGTTGAAAGACAATTAGTAAAATACTTCATTGTTCATCAATAGAACAATTTAAAAAAAGATTTTTGTTAAATTTGAGAAAAATGTCAATAAAATTAACTATCATTGGTTATCAAATGCTCTTACCAATGAGTCCATTAGTTAAACATAATTAGTGTTAAAACGTAGGAAACATCTTATCAAATGCATGAAATGATAAATTGAATTCCTTTCAACAGTTTTGCAAAGCTTTTCATTCAGAAACAATCGTTTTGTCTCTGGCCATGAAATGAAAGAAAACCGTTTCTGAATTAATTTAATAATGCCAAGTTGAAGGTAATGTAAATTTTTCAATAATGGCTGGAAAACAATTGCAGCCAGGGCAAAATGTCTTTTAACTCTCCAAATTCTCTTGCAGTTTCCTAGAGCAATTTGAACACAACAAAAGGAACTGTTTTGGTGGAGACGTGAGTTGAAAAATTTACCAATTATACCACATCCTTTTAAAAATCTTTTTCAGGAAAAGGATGGTAACTAAAAAAAAACAATCTCAAAGCGTTACACGATTTCTTGAAATTTATTCCAAGGCAGAATAAAACAAAATACAAAAAAATTGTCTTCTTCGCAGTTAGATCAACGGACGGCTTCTTTAAAATCAAAGCCACTGTGCATTCAATTAAGTTATAGCCTTCCTGATTTGGAAAGATTTTTTTTCCTCTTTCACGGTACGGTTACAGTGCAAATTGGAGTTCAGTTAATGTCCACTGCTTATAAATTAGTTTTTGCTTCCATTGCTCATTCAACAGCATCGTTGAATGAAAAAGAAAAAAGAAAAGCACTGAGCTACTGAGGGAGATAACTGGAATTTGTGTGTGTGTTGAGTGAATGAAAGCGTGGGACACCTTTTGACACTGTAAATATTTCTGATCCGAATATAAATGAATTAGGAGTCGGCGCAAAAACTTGTGTTTGTTTTTTGAAGATTTTAATTTGGTGGTCGAGGCGAGAAATATATTACATGCTTTGAAGTAAACACACATTCAAAGAAATGAAACATTGACGAAGGGAAAGAAGAAATAACTTCATGATTTGTAGGATTTTTTGAAAAGAAAAAAGATGTTAGGAAAATATTTTTTTGAAATGCTAATTTCTGTGATTAAATTTCAAGACATCAAATAGAGGATTAAAGTCTAACGTGAAAACATAAAAAGCAAATAATTAAATATTTTTTTATATAAACGCATACGTTAATATAAACAGATCATATTTCTAAGGTTTCAAAGGACAATAATTGAAATAAAATATTTCAATAATAGATGATTAACTTCTGATAACATATAAAATTTATCGTCAATAGAAAATAATTGATATTCCGTTTTTAAAAAAATATTATTTAGTTTAATTTTCAGTCATAATTTTTTTGACATAAGAAATTATTCCTGAAATTTTTCCAGGGATGTCAGTATTACTCTAAGCAGGAAGATTGTGAACTAAAGTAGTGTACTCTACTTAATGTCAGACATTGCAATTTTAATAAACATATACAAGCGTAGTGTCAAGAAGGAACAAATCCTTCTTTTCTACCTTTACCACAACGCATGTTGCCTTGTCTAAGGATTTAAAGTGAATAAATTTATGTATTATTTTAAAAAATTATTATTTTAGTTTAATTTTTATTCAATGTTTTCATTACTGAAATTGTTTGACATAAGAACATTTCTGGCCTTGTTGACTGACATGTAAGAGATCCAGAATTACCCTATATATATGATTATCAACTAAAAAGATTACACTGCACTTAGAAATAGAATCAGAAATTACTTAGATTCAGACTTTGCAATTTTGAACAAGCATATCGTGGAGCGATGTCTGGAACTCACAAATCCTGCTATCTCCACAATAGATGTGGAAAATTACCTTCACAGCATATGTATTTTTGGCCTAAGGACTTAATGTGCACGACGTTTATGTATTATTAGCAGGTTTGAATTAATCTTCTCCATTTGGGAAGTTTGCCACACTATCCATCCGGCCGTTCCTGCCTATTTTTTATAAGAAAGCATTGATTAATATATACACATCATATCTCTGAAGTTTCAAATAACATTAGATACATGTCGAATAAGATGTGTTTCAACAAATTAGGTGATCAATTTCTTGAACACAAAAAAATAATTGATATTTCTTAAAAAAATATATATTTTTTTTTAATTTTACTCAATGTCTTTTATTACTAAAATTTTGACATGAGTTCATTCCCCTGGGATATTGCCAGACATGTAGGAGATCCATAATTACCCTAAGTACAAAATGAACTAAAAAAATATTGCACTGCATTTTACAATTAGACATTGCAATTTTGAGTGAATGAACATCCAAGCTTATGTCAGGAGGTTCACATCCATCTACTACTTCCAAAGCTGATGTGACAGACAACCTCCACAACAGATGTTGAACATTTAAATTGAAAGACATATTTACTTGATATTAGTATAAAATTTTAAAGACTATTTAACATTTTACTCATACTTCATCTTTCACCCGCACAGAGGAGAAGCACTACAGCCCACAAGGAAATGAAAGCTTTCAATTTGACTTCTCTATTTCGTTCACTGTGACTCCTTTTATTTAATACAATTTAACTTAATAGTTTTATTCTATAAACCACTTTCTGACTAATTAAAGTGCAAAATGTAATCGAATTAATCTTTACGCGCAGTAAATGATTAAACATTAAATTAATGTTTTTTCTTATTTTGTCTAATTTTCTGATAATCAAAATACAAAAGAGTTTCTAAAATGAAATGATTAACAGATACAACTTTAATGAATGTGATAAACTATTTCGAAAAGTGCATGTCAGCAAGTAAACAATTTAAATAATGGCATATTTGATTTAGTGCAAATAAAATAGTTATTAAAAATCGAATTATAGTTCATACAATTTAAGAACTGTGTAAACAATAAAACTATTCATTACATCAAATCCAATTTATTGACAAAATATATTTAAATGCAAACGTAATTAAATTTGAAGAACACTTTACTTCATTTGCAGACGAAAAGGTATTTAAAAGTAATTGCAATGAATTTGAAGGACATTTCACTAATTGTTAACTGAATAAAACACATATTTATTCAGTTCATGCTGTAAGACAATTAGTAAAATACTTCATTGTTCATCAATAGGACAATTTGACAAAAAAGATCTTTGTTAAATGTCAGAAGAATGTCCAATAAAATTAACGATCATTCGTTTTCAAATGCTCTCTGCCAATGAGTACTTTAGTTGAACATAATTAGTGTTTAAACGTAGGAAACATCTTATTTCGTGAAATGGTAAATTGAATTCCTTTCAACAGTTTTTGCAAAGCATTTCATTCAGAAACAATCGTTTTGTCTCTGGCCATGAAATGAAAGAAAGCGTTTCTGAATTAATTTAATAATGTCAAGTTGAAGGTAATGTAAATTTTTCCAATGATGGCTGAAAACAATTGCAGCCAGGGCAAAATGTCTTTTAACTCTCCAAATTCTCTTGCAGTTTCCTAGGGCAATTTGGGCACACAGCAAAAGGAACTGTTTTGGAGGAGACGTCAGGTGAAAAATTTACCAGTTATACCACGCCCTTTTAAAAATCCTCTTTCAGGAAAAGGATAGTAACTAAAACAAGAAAAAAAATCTCAAAAGAGTTACACAGTTTTTTTAATTTATTCCAAGGCAGAATAAAAATAAATACAAAAAAATGTCTTCGTCAGTTAGATCAAGGTGACGACTTCTTTAAAATCAAAGCCTCTGCACATTCAATTAAGTCATAGCCTTCCTGATTTGGAAAGATTTTTTGTTTCCTCTTCACGGTACGGTTACAGTGCAAAAAGTTCAGTTAATGTTACTGCTTATAAATTAGTTTTGCTTCCATTGCTCATTCAACAGAATCGTTGAAGGAAAATAAAAATAAAAATAAAAGCACTGAGCTACTGAGGGCGATAATTGGAATTCGGCACTGCTTTGGTTTGTGTGCCAATGCGTGTGTTGAGTGAATGAAAGCGTGGGACACCTTTTCACACTGTAAATATTTCTGAGCCGAATATAAATGAATCAGGAGACAGCGCAAAACTGATGTTTTTTTTTTTTTTTAAGTTTTTAATTTGGTGGTCGAGGCGAGAAATAAATTACATGCTTTGAAGTAAACACGCATTGAAAGAAATGAAACATTGACGAAGGGAAAGAAGAAATAACTTCTTGATTTGTAGGATATTGAAAAGAAAAATATATTATTAAAATGTTTTTTGAAATGCTAATTTCTATGATTAAATTTCGAGGTATTGAATAGATGACAAAAGTCTAACAGGAAAATTTAGTACTCAAATAATTGTAACTTTTTTTTTTTTTTATTACCGCATTCATTGATATATTTGCATCATTTCTATGGCCTAAACAATTTCATTTTTTTTGAATAGTTTTAATGAGTTATATATTTGAGGTATTGTAATGTAAACAATAAGGAAAAAAAAACAATTAGTGCTTATTTTGCATTTTAATTATGTTGTCATTGTAGTGTACATTTTATTTCAATTGATTTGTTAATTTTAGTGCCACTTCAATTGTTTTTTATTATAGTGTCATTGCATTTCAATTATTTTGTAATTATAATTTAATTGCATTTAGATTGTTACGTTATTACATTTTATTGAACTTCAGTTATAATAAAATTGTATAGAATTTTATTTCAATTTTTGTATCTGCTTTTCTGAATAAATTGCAGAATAAACTCGCAATTTAAATAATAAATTGCAGAATAAATCTCGTTTAATATAAACGAATTGTTGTTTCTTATTATATCTAAAATTTCTCTTTGAATGAACAAAATATTACTAAGAATTAATTCTTTTTCAATATATTCGAAAATTTTCATGTCAATTTATTATGAATTTAACTGATATAAATACATGAGAAAATATAGCTTTTAGTGTTTTTTCTGTTCAATTTGTTAATCTGCATAAAATAGATTCATTATTTTGTAAGAAGTTTAAAAAAACAATTAATAAAAGTTGTTATTAAAGTTATTTGTTATTGATTAACCTTTTTAAATCTTTGCAGAGTATTATCCATATATTAATAGAACAATAAATTGAGTTGGAAAAGAAATTGAAGAAAAGAAATTGAGAAGAACTGATGTACAGAATTACATTATTTCTTCTTTTTTCTAAATTGGGGCAACAGCCGCTCGGTGGGCAAATGCCGTTTACTGACAAATTTCAAGATAGAGATGTTTTCTTTATACGGAGTAGGGTAGTCTGCTCTAAAAACATTCATGGCACCGCTGAGAATCGAAACCTGTGATACCGAGCACCAGAGTGCTAGTTGCTCCGGCAATCAGACCCTTCTTCCTTATTTTTAAACCTTTAAATTGATAGAGATATTCACGTATTATAAAAACTTTAAGACATGTCTAACCCTTTGAGGCAAACTTTATCATTAAGGTATATAAAGGAGAAGCACTTTGACATATTCCTGACCTAAACCTGAAAGTTTTCAATTTAACTTCTCTAATTGGTCCACTGCGGCAAATTTTATTTAAAATGCAATTTCATTTAGTAGTTTTTATTGTATGAACAACTTCGCGACTATTTTTGATTTGAAAGTCGTAATCAAATTACCCTGCACGTGCAGTATATGATTAAAGTTAAAATTAATATTCCTTTTTATTTTCTTTTCTTATTTTCTGATAATTAAAATAAAAGAATTTCTAAAAATGAAATAATTAAAGATACACCTTTAATGATTGCGACAAACTAATTTGAAACACACATGTCACATGTAAGCAATTTAAATAATTGCATTTTCATTTTGTGCAAATAATATAGTAACAAATAAAATTAAGTTGACACAATTTAAGGATTGTGTATACAATAAAACTCTTCTTACATCCACTCCAAATTATTGATAATATTTAGAACGCAAACGCAATTAAATTTCAATAACACTTTACTTCATCTGCAGAAAGGTATTTAAAATTAATTGCAATAAATTTGAAAAACATTTCACTAATTGTTAACTGAATAAATACACATACTTTTTCAATTGATATTGAATACAATTAGTAAAATATTTTCATTGTTCATCAATATAACAATTTGACAAAAATATCTTTGTTTAACTGGGACAAGACGGTCCAATAAATTAACCATCTCATTGGTTTTCAAACACTCTTTGCCAATGAGTCCATTAGTTAACATAATTAGTGTTAAAACGTAGGAACATCTTATCAAATTCATGAAATATTAAGTTGAATTCCTTTTCCAACAGTTTTGCAAGCATTTCATTCCGCACACAATCGTTTTGTCTCTGTCCATGAAATGATAGAAAACGTTTAGAATTTATTTAATAATGCCAAG
>BPLR01008386.1:0-89500 GCA_021605095.1 Caerostris extrusa | reverse complement strand
GCTATAATGCTCATGCCATTTAGATTAGGAAATTTTTATGTAATAGCTTAAATTACGTATATCCTCATGCAAACAGCTAGAGTAAGATTAAATGTAAATAATTAAGTCGAGCAAAAGTAATCTAAATAGTACGAACATACCATGTCTACTTAGACAAAAAGAGTTTTAGATTTCCCAAAAACACACTCAGTGATTTTACCAAAACATTAGTAATTAGATATATCAGAAAAATTGTACTAATAGCTATAAAAGCAAATTTTATATAGGATTCGCCTTTACAATCCTATTTTGCATTTCTTTTTTAAAATACATTTGCATAATTGCAATTAAAAATATTTTGAGGCAAACATGCTGTACATATTCGAAATTTAGTTATTAATTTAATAATTAGGTAAAGCTATTGTTTCAATTTTGGAATAAAAAAATTTATGAGACAGATCACTGTTTTGAATGCAGGTAATGTAAATAAATGTTAAAAATCCCGATCTTAGAAAAGTATCTCTAAATATACATATATATATATTGGTTTTGTATGAAACTGAATATTTACTCCCTTACATCCATATTTAAATATTCTCATTTAAATATGCTCATTTATAAGTAGATTGAATTTTTGAATTGCTTTCAAAGAAATTACTGCACCTATTTCCATGTGTGTAGAAGATAAAACTTTGACGTCAGCGATATGTATCTGAAATTTTGTCACGCAATAGTCAACTGTCAACTATAATAAAAATTTTAATATTATTCATATTAAAAGCTTTTTGTCTTTTGATTTTTTCATATATGCTTCTTTTTCATTTTGTATTTTAGGAGTGTTAATTTTCATCAATTTAAAAAATTTTATTACATAAATAATTTTGACTTTAAGGGATGAAAGACAGCCTGGATTCATATCATGGTTCAGTTCGGGTTTGGATTAGTTAGCAGTGAATGTTACAGTCATTACTTTCAGAAGCGAGTTTGGTTTGTTTGTCGCTGTACGGTCATCTTGTGCACACTTTGGCTAACACACACCGGACCTACAGTTAAAGAAAATTTTATGAGCAGTTTTCATTTCTGAATGCAGTGCAGTAAATAAATATTAAAATTTGACCTAGAAAAAAAAATATCTCTATCTAGGATTCCAAACCATTGACAAACATCAATGCAATCTTTAATCTTCTTCTTTTCTCCTTTTTTATGTATTTAATTTTATTCATTTTTATGAATTTTATATAAAGCTGTGACAACATCAATTTTACTAGATACATACTTCCTTTTCTTAGTTGATTGAGTATCTTCGTTTTTGTTTATTTACATTTCACATGATCTGAATTGGGGGATCATTGTTCATATGTATTTTTCGTAAATTTTCGCCTGTCCCATAATTTTTGTTTGGGCCATGGGTAAATCTCATATTTCTTTTTATGTATACAACAAACACCCCATTGACGGATGATGAGAAAAGGAAATGTTTGCAGGTAGTAATTTTTGGGTAACTGCTTCGCATTAGCGAGCCGTTAGCATTAGCGAAACTCCATTTGGTAGAGTTTTTCTATCTATGCAAGTTGCTTCCCTCATGTTTTCAAATTCTCTACCAAATTTTATTGCTTTTGAAAGCACTGATCACAACGTTAGTCGTCAGCTGTTTTGACTTCATTTTACTACTGGCTCACTTTACTATCGGCCTTATTAGTCAACTTTATTTTCCCACACCATCTTGGGACTTATATACTTTAACTAACTAACAAATGGATTTTTTAATAACATTTTCTTTTGGTTAGCTGTAAACCAAGATTAAATAACTTGTAATATACATGTTTCTTAACTATCAATTTTTTTCTTCTTTTTAAGTAGATGAGAATTTTATCACAAACCAAATTTTATTAGATTCTTTTTAAAATCCTAAACTTTTCTTGATTCCTTTGTTTTATTTGAATTTCAAATTACTATCAGCAAAAATTTTTGACGATAAAAAATTATTTTTTGTAAATCTATAGAAAAAAATATTAAGAATTTCTTCAAGCAATCTGCTCTGCCAACGCATAACAACGAGAATTCATTTTTGCTGCCAAATATACCAAAAAAAAAAAGATAGATAGCACTATCTAGTTTTCATTACATCCGCGCCAATTCATTTTCATTATCGTTAAGGTGAAGGGAATACGCTCATTGGGAATCAATTTTCCTTTGTATACTTCCCCATCTGATGATCCTGCAGCTCAGAACTGTGGATGGATCTAACAGAGCATCAGTTAAGCTGACTTCCATCGTTGAGTGCTCTGAGTGGTCTTCAAACAATAAAACTGAGTATCAAATACTGCTTTTATCTTCACCCCCCATCTCTGATTTTTGTTTTGGATTAGTTTAGTTTTTTTTTAGATCATCTGCTAAATATCTAAGCAAATATGATCAAGGAAAATAAAAAAAATGTATATGTTTAGTTTTTGAAATGTTTAAATTATGAGGTACATCAATAATAAAATTGAAAAGTTCATAATTCCTTATTAGTGTTTAATGTACTTAGCCTTTTTAATAATCCTTTTCGCTTCTTTTTTATGTATTTCATTTTATTCATTTTGATGTATTTTCTATAAAGCAGTGACAGCATCAATTTTAGCAGATTCATACTTTTCTTAGTTGATCTCGTTTCTGTTTATTTACATTTCACATGATCTGAATTAAGGAATCCTTGTTGAAATGCATTTCTCGCATATTTCCGTCAGCAGCATAATTTTGTTTGAGCCGTTGGTAAATCTCACGTTCCTTTATGTATACAGCAAACAACCTATTGACGGATGAGGATGAAAGGAAACAATTTCAGGTAGTAATTTTAGGGATAACTACCTCACATCAGCGAGTCACATCCAAAAACTTCTACCAAGTGGAGTTTTTATCTATACAATGTGCCTTGCTCATGTTTGCAAAAATTCGCCACCAAATTTTACTGCTTTTGAAAACAATGATTGCAACGATTACCTCTAATAAGTTGCTACTCACCTTATTAGTCAATTTTTATTTTCACACACCATCTTGTGACTTATTAATTTATTAACTTTCATGAACTGAAAATCTACTACTGGATGTTTTTATATCAATTCATCCTGGTTAGCTCTAAACAGAGATTAAATAACTTGCAATATATATGCTTTTTAACTATCAAAATGTTTTCTTTTTAAGGCCATGAGAATTTTATCACAAACCAAATACGTGTTAATTTTTTTTTAAACTTTTTTCGGATTTCCTTTGTTTTATTTGAATTTTTTTGATGATATTTTACTCAGTAATTATCAACAAAATTTATTGATGATAAAAAATAATAATTTCTTTTAAGTCTATAAGAAAAATAGCAAAAAAACTTCTTCAAACAATCTGCTCTGCCATCATATAACAAGAAAAATTCATTTTTGCTGCCAAACATAACAAAAAAAAGATAGATAGCACTATCTAGTTTTCATTACATCCGCGCCAATTCATTTTCATTATCGTTAAGGTGAAGGGAATACGCTCATCGGGAATCAATTTTCCTTTTGTATACTTCCCCATCTGATGATCCTTGCAGCTCACAGAACTGTGGATGGATCTAACAGAGCATCAGTTAGCTGACTTCCACCGTTGAGTGCTCTGAGTGGTTTTCAAACAATAAAACTGAGTATCAAATACTGCTTTTTTATCTTCACCCCCTCCTCTGATTTTCTTTTTTGTTTTGGATTTGTTTAGTTTGTTTTAGATCATCTGCTAAATATCTACGCAATTATCATCAAGGAAAATAAGAAAATAACTTAATATTATTATAATTGTAAACACGTATTGTAAATATAATTGTTAGCACGTATTGTAAATATAATTGTAAACATATTGTAAATATAATTGTAAACACATACAATCTACATATGAATAGTTTATCTTTTCAATTTTATCTTTTAGTGCTGTACATATAATATTAATTATTCATTTTTTATGTGTATTTAGATTGCAACAAAAAAATTAATGTAGATAATAATGTAAAAGGGCAACCGAAATGAAAGAACTTCGAATTTATTGTAATTATATATAAAAAATATATAGTTTGAAAATGAAATCACTTACATTCCTTATTATATAAGCAATTGTATATTTAAGGTATATTTACAATTCAATGTTGGATGTAAACACCCTTTAGTATATATATGATTGATCATGAAGAAAAACATAAATTTTATGTTATACATTATCAAACTATAAATTTAAACTATAAGTTTCTCGTCGATTAAATTACCAATACACTTTTATTGCAAATATTATAAAAATATTTTAATTCAATATGAAGACATTTAATTTTGGTTCTCAAGCTCGTCACTGCGTTGTGTGTAAACTTTCTAAAATTTATTATAGAATAAAATGTTCCTTGCCATTAAATTTATAGGTGATATTATAAAACAAAATATTTTTAACAATAATATATACTAGAAAGAAACATTAGTAAAAATAAATGTCAACAAATTAGTTTCCTTTTAAGAAAACACATTAAATTGCTTTTTTTAATGTGCTGTTGTGAGATTTTACATAGTTTTTTGAGAACTTTATAAGTAATTAAATATTTTTTTAATGTTTGAAGTAATTTTACTTACCTAAAAGCATGTAGTTAACACAATAAAAAACCTCACCAGATACAAATAATTAAATGAATCCTATTAAAGCAAATATTTTTGACCGTTTTTGCGCAGGTAATAAATAATAAATTGATTATTATTACTACAATCATTAGTAATTATTAAAAATATTTCTGAACAGTTAAAACTTTTTAATCCTAATTTTTCTGCGAACATCGTTAAGTTATGAAAGCCCTTTCTGACAAACTCAACTAACAGCACAGATTTTACCCTATTTTTATTCATAAAAATTTACTGAAGTAACAAGAACAAAACACACATTTTTTTTTTACATACAACTAACAAAGTCTGATAAAAACTCAAATTCCAAAAATCCAGAGAAATTATTTTTGGCATTAATTAGAGCAAGCCAGAAAAAAAAATTTAAATGCACCGCTGAACATATTTCACGCCTTAAATTGCGTCATCTTCAGTTAATCTTACTTCTGCGTAAGCTAATAAACGATAAAAATAATTTTAATAACATACTAGAAAACTTTTAGTAAAATTTTCTACCAAAAAAATAAAGAAATAAAGAAATAAAAAAAAAAAAACATCCGTTGCATTAGATGCTTATGAAAAGATAAAACCACAAAATTAGCTCATTTCTGGTCACATTTTCTACATAACCAGCACGCGATATGCTGAAAGAAGTGCATATTTTTCACACTTGTGGTATTTTTATATGGCGCTTAAAGTACACAACTCAACCGCGGAAACTATTATATTTTATAAAATACCATTGCAAAAAAGAAGAATAAAAATACCAAAATAGTAAAAAGATACTCTCTACCATTAAGTCAGACTCACTTCCGGCACTGATCAGTAGTTGGCCCGGAAGAGAGTAGAAGGACGTAAAAAAAAAAGTAAAACAAAAAATAAATAAAATAAAATGAAAAAAAAAGCGCATTGTTTCGTTATCTGTTAGGTTCCAACTTTTAACAAATGATGGAAATAAATAATTCCATGAAACAACAATGCAAAAAGGCCTCAATTCTCTATTTCTTTTCCCATAAGTCTTTTCTGTTAATACGATAAAACATTTATATGTCGTTTCTAGTAAATGACAACGAATAAAATTGTTTAATGGTTCACCTTCCAATGTGTTCATAAGTTTGGTAATGCCCAAAAATTACAATTTTTATAAAATAAGTAAATTATATTAAATTACTTCCATTAAATTTCTGAACCCTTTTTTTAAAAAAAAATCAGTTATGATTAATTAATTTGTTAAGTGTCATTAATAATAAATGAATAATTTTTTATATTTGAAGTAATTTTACTTAACTAAAAGCAGGCAGATTACACTATAAAAACCCCACTAGATACATATAATTACATAAACTCTATTAAAGCAACTTTTGTAACTGTTTTTGTGTAGATAATAAATAATAAATTGATTATGATTACTTAAACCATTAGTAATTATTAAAAAAATATAATTGAAGAGTTAAATTTTTTAATCCTAGTTTTTCCCGCAAACATCTCTAATTTATGAAAACCATTTCGACAACTAGAGAATATATTTTACCTACTTTTTATACGTGAAAATTTACTTAAGTAATAAGAACAAAAAAAAACCACATTTATTTTTTTACATACAATAACAAAGTCTGATAAAACTCCAATTCAAAAACCCAGAGAAATTATTTTCGGCATTAATTAGAGCAAGCCAGAAAAAAAAAAATAAAATACTCGATGAACACATTCCACACCTTAAATTGCGTCATCTTCAATTAATCTGCGTAAGCTAATAAACGATAAAAATAATTTAATAACACAATAGAAAACTTTCAGTAAAAATTTTCTGCAAAAAAAATAATAATAAAAAAAAAAAAACATCCGTTGTGTTAGATGCTTATGAAAGGATAAAACCACAAAATTAGCTCATTGCCGGTCACATTTTCTACATAACCAACACGTGATATGCTCTGAAAGAAACGCATATTTTTACTCTTGTGGCATTTTATTTGGCGCTTAAAGCACACATCTCAACCGCGGAAACTATTATATTTTATAAAATACCACTGCAAAAAAGAAGAATAAAAATACCAAAAATAGTAGAAAAAAATACTTTCTAATTAAGTGTCCGACTCACTTCCGGCGCTGATCAGTAGTTGGCCCGAAGAATAGAGCATATAAAAAACGTAAAAAAAAAGTAAAACAAAAAATAAAATGAAAAAAAAAAAAAGCGCATTGTTTCGTTATCTGTAAGGTTCCAACTTTTAGCAAATGATGGAAATAAATAACTCCCTGAAACAACAATGCAAAAAAAAGGCATCGATTCTCTATTTCTTTTCCCATAAGGTTTTTCTGTTAATACGATAAAACATTTATATTTAGTTTCTAGCAAATGGCAACTGATAAAATTGTTTAATGGTTTGACCTACCAATGTCTTCAAAAGTATGGTAATGTAAAAATTACAATTTTTATAAAATAAGTAAATTATGTTAAATTAGTTCTGTTAAATTTCTGAGACTCTTTTTTATAAAAATTATATTATAATTAATTAATTAATTAAGTGTCATTAATAAGAAATTAATATTTTTTTTTATGTTTGAAGTAGTTTTACTTATCTAAACTCATGTAATTATTGCTATAATAGAACCCCACTAGACACAAATAATTACATGGTCCCTGTTAAAGAAACCTTTTGACTATTAGTAAAAATTGCAAATTTTAAATAGTGTTTACCAAATTTTATAAGAAATTTTTTTTTTTTAATGTTTGATAATTTTACATATCTAAAAGCATGTAGTTAACGTTGATCGTTAAATATAAATAATACATGAGACCTGTTAAAGCAACCTTTTGAGCATTTTTCGACATTGTGCATATAAGTACATATTTGTACCGAAAATATAAAACTTTATAAGAAATTAAATATTTTATTTTAAGGTTTGAAGTCCTTTTACTTATCTAAAATGATATATTTAATATTATAAAAGACCCCACTAGTTAAAATAATTACATGAAGCATGTTAAAACAAACATTTTGGCAGTTTTTGTGCAAATAATAAATAATATGGATTATAATTACTTAAATCGTTAGTAATTATTAAAAAATATAATTGGGGAGTTAAAACTTTTAATCCTAGTTTTTCCGCAAAATATAGTTATGAAAACATTTTTCTGACAAGATGCACAACTATTAGAATATATTTTATGTTTTTTTATTTAAAAATTTACTGAAGTAATAAGATAAAAAAAAGTTTTTTTTTTTTGTACAACTTACAAAGTCTGATAAAAATCAAATTCCAAAACCCAGAGAAATTATTTATGGCATTAATTAGTGCCAAGGACGAGAAAAATTAAAAATGCAGCGTTGAACATATTTCACGCCTTAAATTGCGTCATCTTCAGTTAATCATACTTCTGCGTAAGCTAATAAACGATGAAAATCATTTTAATAATATACTAGAAAACTTTCAGTAAAAACTTTCTGCAAAAATAAAATAAAATAAAAATCCGTTGCATTAGATGCTTTGAAAGGATAAAACCACAAAATTAGCTCATTTCTGGGTCACATTTTCTACATAACCAGCACGCGATATGCTCTGAAAGAAATGCATATTTTTACTCTTGTGGTATTTTTATTTGGCGCTTAAAGCACACAACTCAACCGCGGAAACTATTATATTTTATAAAATACCACTGCAAAAAAAGAAGAATAAAAATACCAAAAATAGTAGAAAAAAAAAATACTTTCTAATTATGTCCGACTCACTTCCGGCGCTGATCAGTAGTTGGCCCGGAAGAGACATATAAGGACGTAAAAAGTAAAACAAAAAAATAAATAAAATAAAAAAAAGCGTTGTTTGGTTATCTGTAAGGCTCCAACTTTTAGCAAATGATGGAAATAAATAACTCCATGAAACAACAATGCAAAAAAGGTATCGATTCTCTATTTCTTGCCCCCTTAGGGTTTTTTCTGTTAATACGATAAAACATTTATATTTAGTTTCTACCAAATGGCAACTGATAAAATTGTTTAATGTTTGACCTTCCGATGTATCCAAAAGTTTGGTAATGTAATAGATTACAATTTTTATAATTTAAGTAAATTATGTTAAATTATTTCTGTTAAATTTCTAGACTCTTTTTTTATAAAAATTATATTATAATTAGTTAATTAGTTAAGTGTCATTAATAAGAAATTAATATTTTTTTTTTTTATGTTTGAAGTAGTTTTACTTATCTAAACTCATGTAATTATTGCTATAATAGAACCCCACTAGACACAAATAATTACATGGTCCCTGTTAAAGAAACCTTTTGACTGTTTTTGTGCAGTTTAGTACAAAATTGTACAAATTTTAAATAGTGTTTACCAAATTTTATAAGAAATTAAATATTTGTTTTTAATGTTTGAAGTAATTTTACATATCTAAAAGCATGTAGTTAACGTTAGAGAAAAACGTCGTTAAATATAAATAATTACATGAGACCTGTTAAAGCAACCTCTTTGAGCATTTTTCGACATTGTGCATATAAGTACATATTTGTACCGATTTTAAATAGTGTTTTGAAAACTTTATAAGAAATTAAATATTTTATTTTAAGGTTTGAAGTCCTTTTACTTATCTAAAATGATATATTTAATATTATAAAAGACCCCACTAGTTAAAATAATTACATGAAGCATGTTAAAACAAACATTTTGGCAGTTTTTGTGCAAATAATAAATAATAAGTGGATTATAATTACTTAAATCGTTAGTAATTATTAAAAAATAATTGGGGAGTTAAAACTTTTTAATCCTAGTTTTTCCGCAAAATAAAGTTATGAAACATTTTTCTGACAAGATGCACAACTATTAGAATATATTTTATGTTTTTTTATTCATAAAAATTTACTGAAGTAATAAGATAAAAAAAAAAAAAGGTTTTTTTTTTTTGTACAACTTACAAAGTCTGATAAAAATCAAATTCCCAAAATCCAGAGAAATTATTTATGGCATTAATTAGTGCCAAGCAGAAAAAATTAAAATGCAGCGTTGAACATATTTCACGCCTTAAATTGCGTCATCTTCAGTTAATCTTACTTCTGCGTAAGCTAATAAACGATGAAAATCATTTTAATAATATACTAGAAAACTTTTAGTAAAAACTTTCTGCAAAAAATAAAATAAAATAAAAAAAAAAATCCGTTGTAATAGATGCTTATGAAAAGATAAAAACCGCAAAATTAGCACATTGCCGGTCACATTTTCTACATAACCAGCACGCCATATGTTCTGAAAGAAGCGCATATTTTTAACTCTTGTGGCATTTTTTTATTTGGCGCTTAAAGCACACAACTCAACCGTAAACTATTATATTTTATAAAATACCACTGCAAAAAGAAGAATAAAAATACCAAAAAGAGTAAAAAAAAAAAAAAAAAATACTTTCTAATTATGTCCGACTCACTTCCGGCACTGATCAGTAGTTGGCCCGAAGAGAGTAAAAGGATGTAAAAAAAAAAAAAACAAAAAAAATAAATAAATAAAAAAGCATTGTTTCGTTATCTGTAAGGCTCCAACTTTTAGCAAATGATGGAAATAAATAACTCCATGAAACAACAATGCAAAAAATGTAGCGATTCTCTATTTCATTCCCCTTAAGGCTTTTCTGTTAATATGATAAAACATTTATATTTATTTTTTAGCAATTAGCAACTGATAAAATTGTTTAATGTTTGAGTTTCCAATGTGTTCATAAGTTTGTTAATTTCAAAATTACATTTTTTATGAGCTAAATAAATTATATTAAATTAGTTAGTAGTTAATTAGTTAATTGTCATTAATAAAAAAATTAATAATTTTTTAAGTTTGAAGTATTTTTACTTATCTAAAAGCGTGTAGTTAACACTATAAAAACCCCTCCACTAGTTACAAATAATTACCTGAAGCCTGCTAAAGCAACCTTTTTTGGCCTTTTTTTGTGTAGATAATAAATAATAAATTGATTATCATTACTTAAATCATTATTAATTATTAAAAAATACTATTGAAGAGCTAAACTTTTTAATCCTAGTTTTTAAGCCAACATCTCTAAATTATGAAAAACATTTCTGAAGACTATAAGTATATATTTTACCTACTTTTATTCGTATAAATTTACTGAAGTAACAAGAAGAAAAAAAAAAAAAAAACACATTTCTTTTTTTGCAACTAACAAAGTCTGATAAAACTCAAATTCCAAAATCCAGAGAAATTATTTATGGCATTAATTAGAGGAAGGCAGAAAAAAAATTATATTGTCGATGAACCAATTTCATGCCTTAAATTGCGTCATCTTCAGTTAATCTTTCTTCTGCGTAAGCTAATAAACGATAAAAATAATTTTAATAACATAATAGAAAACTTTCAGTAAAAATTTTCTACAAAAAAAAAACAAACAAAAAAAAAAACATACGTTGCATTAGATGCTTATGAAAAGATAAAGCCGCAAAATTAGCTCATTGACTGTCATATTTTCCACATATCCAGCATGCGATATGCTCTGAAAGAACGCATATTTTTACAATTGTGGCATTTTTATTTGTCGCTTAAAGCACCCAACTCAACCGCGGAAACTATTATATTTTATAAAATATCACTGCAAAAAAGAAGAATAAAAATACCAAAAATATTAGAAAAATACTTTCTAATTAAGTGTCGACTCACTTCCGGCACTGATCAGTAGTTGGCCCGGAAGAGATATAAGGACGTAAAAAAGTAAAACAAAAAATAATAATAAAAAAAAGCATTGTTTCGTTATCTGTAAGGTTCCAACTTTTAGCAAATGATGGAAATAAATAACTCCCTGAAAAACAACAATGCAAAAAATGTATCCATTCCCTATTTTTTTTCCCCTTAGGGCTTTTTTGTTAATATGATGAAGAATTTATATTTAGTTTCTAGCAAATGGCAACTGATTAAATTGTTTAATGTTTGACCTTCCAATGAGTTCATAAGTTTCGTAATGTCCAAAAATTAAAATTTTTTTATTCTAAATAAATTATATATTAAATTACTTCTATTAAATTACTGAACTCTTTTTTATAATTTTTATAATTAGCTAATTAGTTAAGTGTCATTAATTAGAAATTAAGTAGTATTTTTTAATGTTTAAAGTAATTTTACATAACTAAACGAATGTAATTACTACTATAACAAAACTCAATTAGACACAAATGGTTATATAGTCCCTGTTAAAACAAGCTTTTTGCCCGTTTTTGTGCAGTTTAGTACAAAAATTGTACAAATTTTAAATAGTGTTTTCCAAACTTTACAAAAAGTGTAATTAATTTTTTAATGAATGAAGTAATTTTACTTATCTAAAAGCATGAAGTTAACATTGTAAAAAAAACCACTACTTATATATAATTACATGAAGCCTGTGAAAGCAAACTTTTACCGTTTTTGTGTAGATAATAAATAATAAATTGATTATAATTAGTTAAATCGTTAGTAATTTTAAAAAAATATAATTAAAGACATAACCTTTTTTAATTGTAGTTTTTCCTGCGAACATTTCTAGTTATGAAAGACATTTCTGACAATATACAAAACTATCAGGTATTTATTTTACCTACTTTTATTCGTGAAAATTTACTGAAGTAATAAGAAAAAAAAACATTTATTTTTTACATACAATTCACAAAGTCCGATAAAACTCCAATTCCAAAAACCCTGAGAAATTATTTATGGTATTAATTAGAGAAGCACGAAAAAAAAAATTAAAATGCTCCGATGAACATATTTCACGCCTTGAATTGCTTCATCTTCAATTAATCTTACTTCTGCGTAAGCTAATAAACGATAAAAATAATTTTAATAACACAATAGAAAACTTTCAGTAAAAATTTTCTGCAAAAAATAAAATAAAATAAAAAGCATCCGTTGCATTAGATGCTTATGAAAGGATAAAAACCACAAATTAGCTCATTGCCGGTCACATTTTCTACATAACCAGCACGCGATATGCTCTGAAAGAAACGTATATTTTTACTCTTGTGGCATTTTTATTTGGCGCTTAAAGCACATCAACCGCGGAAACTATTATATTTTATAAAATACCACTGCAAAAAAGAGAATAAAAATACCAAAAATAGTAAAAAAAAAATACTTCTAATTAAGCGTCCGACTCACTTCCGGCACTGATCAGTAGTTGGCCCGGAAGAGAGTATATAAGGACGTAAAAAAAAAAGTAACACAAAAAATAAATAAAATAAAATAAAGCGTTGTTTCGTTATCTGTAAGGCTCCAACTTTTAGCAAATGATGGAAATAAATAACTCCATGAAACAACAATGCAAAAAAAGGTATCGATTCTCTATTTCTTGCACCTTAGGGTTTTTGTTAATACGATAAAACATTTATATTTTGTTTCTACCAAATGGCAACTGATAAAATTGTTTAATGTTTGACCTTCCGATGTATTCAAAAGTTTGGTAATGTACATAGATCACATTTTTTATAATTTAAGTAAATTATGTTAAATTAGTTATATTAAATTTCTAAACTCTTTTTTTTATAAAAATTATATTATAATTAGTTAATTATTTAAGTGTCATTAATAAGAAATTAATTTTTTTTTTTTATGTTTGAAGTAGTTTTTACTTATCTAAACTCATGTAATTATTTCTATAATAGAACCCCACTAGACAGAAATAATTACATGGACGCTGTTAAAGAAACCTTTTGACCGTTTTTTGCAGTTTAGTACAAAAAATTGTACCAATTTTAAATAGTGTTTACCAAATTTTATAAGAAATTAAATATTTTTTTTTTTAATGTTTGAAGTAATTTTACACATCTAAAAGCACGTAGTTAACGTTAGAGAAAAAAAAAAACGTCGTTAAATATAAATAATTACATGAGACCTGTTAAAGCAAACTCTTTGAGCATTTTTTTCGACATTGTACATATAAGTACATATTTGTACCGATTTTAAATAGTGTTTTGCAAAATTTTTAGGAAATTAAATATTTTATTTTAAGGTTTGAATTCATTTCACTTATCTAAAATGATATATTTAATATTATAAAAGACCCCACTAGTTAAAATAATTACATGAAGCATGTTAAAACAAAAATTTTGGCAGTTTTTTTGTGCAAATAATAATAAAAATGGATTATAATTACTTAAATCGTTAGTAATTATTAAAAAATATAATTGGGGAGTTAAAAAACTTTTAATCCTAGTTTTCCGCAAAATATAGTTATGAAAAATTTTTCTGTCAAGATGCAACAACTTAGAATATATTTTACGTTTTTTTATTCATAAAAATGTACTGAAGTATTAAGATAAAAGAAAAAAATTTTTTGTACAACTTACAAAGTATGATAAAATTAAAATTCCAAAATCCAGAGAAATTATTTATGGCAATAATTAGAGCAAAAAGAAAAAAAAAAAAAAAATTAAAATGCAGCGTTGAACATATTTCACGCCTTAAATTGCGTCACCTTCAGTTAATCTTACTTCTGCGTAAGCTAATAAACGATGAAAATTATTTTTAATAACATACTACAAAACTTTCAGTAAAAACTTGTGCAAAAAATAAAATAAAAAAAAAAAAAAAAAAAACATCCTGTTGCATTAGATGCTTATGAAAAGATAAAACCGCAAAATTAGCTCATTGGTGGTCACATTTTCTACATAACCAGCACGCGATATGCTCTGAAAAGAAGCGCATATTTTAACTCTTGTGGCATTTTTATTTGGCGCTTAAAGCACACAACTCAACCGTGTAAACTATTATATTTTTATAAAAAACACCACTGCAAAAAAGAAGAATAAAAATTCCAAAAGAGTAAAAAAAAAAAAAAAAAAAATACTTTCTAATTAAACGACTCAACTTCCGGCACTGATCAGTAGTTGGCCCGGAAGAGAGTAAAAGGTCGCAAAAAAAAAAAGTAAAAAATAAATAAATAATAAATAAAAGCATTGTTTCCTTATCTGTAGTAGGTTCCAACTTTTAGCAAAATGATAGAAATAAAAAACTCCATGAAACATCAATGCAAAAAAAAAAATGTATCGATTCTCTATTTCATTCCCCTTAAGGCTTTTCTGTTAATATGAAAAAACATTTATATTTATTTTTAGCAATTAGCAACTGATAAAATTGTTTAATGTTTGACCTTCCAATGTATTCATAAGTTTGTATTATAAGTTCATTCATTAATTTCCAAAAATTACATTTTTTATAAGCTAAATAAATTATATTTAAATTAGTTAGTAGTTAATTATTAATTGTCATTAATAAAAAATTAATAATTTTTTTAAGTTTGAAGTATTTTTACCTATCTAAAAGCGTGTAGTTAACACTATAAAAAAAACCCTCCACTAGATACAAAAATAATTACCTGAAGCCTGCTAAAAGCAACCTTTTTGGCCTTTTTTTGTGTAGATAATAAATAATAAATTGATTATCATTACTTAAATCATTATTAATTATTAAAAAATACTATTGAAGAGCTAAACTTTTAATCCTAGTTTTTAAGCCAACATCTCTAAATTATGAAAAACATTTCTGACGACTATAAGTATATATTTTACCTACTTTTATTCGTATAAATTTACTGAAGTAACAAGAAAGAAAAAAAAAAAACACATTTCTTTTTTGCAACTAACAAAGTCTGATAAAACTCAAATTCCAAAAATCCAGAGAAATTATTTATGGCATTAATTAGAGGGAAGGCAGAAAAAAATTATATTGCGCCGATGAACCATTTCATGCCTTAAATTGCGTCATCTTCAGTTAATCTTCTTTCTCGTAAGCTAATAAACGATAAAAATAATTTTAATAACATAATAGAAAACTTTCAGTAAAAATTTTCTACAAAAAAAAAAAAAAAAAAACATACGTTGCATTAGATGCTTATGAAAAGATAAAGCCGCAAAATTAGCTCATTGACGGTCATATTTTCCACATATCCAGCATGCGATATGCTCTGAAAGAAACGCATATTTTTACAATTGTGGCATTTTTATTTGGCGCTTAAAGCACCCAACTCAACCGCGGAAACTATTATATTTTATAAAAATATCACTGCAAAAAAGAGAATAAAAATACCTAAAAATAGTAGAAAAAATACTTTCTAATTGGTGTCGACTCACTTCCGGCACTGATCAGTAGTTGGCCCGGAAGAGAGTATAAGGACGTAAAAAAAAAGTAAAAACAAAAAAATAATAATAAAAAAGCATTGTTTCGTTATCTGTAAGGTTCCAACTTTTAGCAAATGATGGAAATAAATAACTCCCTGAAACAACAATGCAAAAAATGTATCCATTCCCTATTTTTTTCCCCCTTAGGACTTTTTTTGTTAATATGATGAAGAATTTATATTTAGTTTCTAGCAAATGGCAACTGATTAAATTGTTTAATGTTTGACCTTCCAATGAGTTCATAAAAGTTTCATAATGTCCAAAAATTAAAATTTTTTTTTTATTATAAATAAATTATATATTTAAATTACTTATTAAATTACAGAACTCTTTTTTTTTATAATTTTTTATAATTAGCTAATTAGTTATGTCATTAATTAGAAATTAAGTAGTATTTTTTAATGTTTAAAGTAATTTTACATAACTAAACGAATGTAATTACTACTATAACAAAACTCAATTAGACACAAATGGTTATATAGTCCCTGTTAAAACAAACTTTTTTGCTCCGTTTTTTGTGCAGTTTAGTACAAAATTGTACAAATTTAAATAGTGTTTTCCAAACTTTACAAGAAATTTAATTAATTTTTTAACGAATGAAAGTAATTTTACTTATCTAAAAGCCTGAAGTTAAAATTGCAAAAAATCACTACTTATATATAATTACATGAAGCCTGTGAAAGCAAACTTTTACCATTTTTGTGTAGATAATAAATAATAAATTGATTATAATTAGTTAAATCGTTAGTAATTTAAAAAAAAATATAATTAAAGAGATAACCTTTTTAATTATAGTTTTCTTTTCCCGCGAGTACATTTCTAGTTATGAAAGACATTTCTGAAAATATACAAAACTATCAGGATTTATTTTACCTACTTTTATTCATTGAAAATTTACTGAAGTAATAATAAAAAACATTTATTTTTTACAAACAACTCACAAAGTCTGATTAAACTCAAATTCCAAAACGGAGAGAAATTATTTATGGCGTTAATTAGAGCAAACCAGAAAAAAAATAAAATTAAAATGCTCCGATGAACATATTTCACGCCTTAAATTGCATCATCTTCAGTTAATCTTACTTCTGCGTAGCTAATAAACGATAAAAATAATTTTAACAACATAATAGAAAACTTTCAGTAAAAATTTTCCACAAAAATAATGAAAAAAAAAAAAAAACATCCGCTGCATTAGATGCTTATGAAAAGATAAAAACCGCAAAATTAGCTCATCGCCGGTCCCATTTTCTACATAACCAGCAAGCGATATGCTCTGAAAGAAACGCATTTTTACTCTTCTGACATTTTTTTTATTTGGCGCTTAAAGCACACAACTCAACCATGCGGAAACTATTATATTTTTATAAAATACCACTGCAAAAAAAAAGAATAAAAATACCAAAACCAGTAAAAAAATACTTTCTAATTAAGTGTCCGACTCACTTCCGGCACTGATCAGTAGTTGGCCCGGAAGATTAGAAGGACGTAAATGAAAAAAAGTAAAACAAAAAATAAATAAGATAAAAATAAAATAAAAAAGCGTTTGTTTCGTTATCAGTAAGTTTCCAACTTTTAGCAAATGATGGAAATAAATAACTCCATGAAAAACAATGCAAAAAGGTATCGATTCTCTATTTCTTGCCCTTTTAGGTTTTTCTGTTAATACCATAAAACATTTTATATTTAGTTTCTACCAAATGGCAACTGATAAAATTGTTTAATGGTTGACCTAGAAATGTGTTCAAAGTTTGGTAAAGTCCATAGATTACAATTTTTATAATCTAAATAATTTTATTAAATAGCTTCTATTAAAATTCTGAACTCTTTTTTAATAATAATTTGTTATAATTTGTTAATTATCATAAATAAACATCCTTAAATTATCATCATAAATTAAATATATTTTTTTAATGTTTGAAATAATTTTACTGATCTAAAGCATGTAATTACTACTATAAAAAAACTTCTCTAAACACAAATAATTATATGGTTCCTGTTAAAGCAAACTTTTTTGGCGTTTTTAGCAGTTTAATACAAATTGTACAAATTTTAAATAATGTTTTCCAAACTTTTATAAGAAATAAAATATATTCTTTTAATGTTTTTAAATAAATTTACTAATATAAAAGCATGCAGTTTACACTATCATAAAACCCACTACATACAAATAATTACATGAATCTATTAAAGCAATCTTTTTGACTTTTTTTTTGTGCAAATAATAAATAATAAATTGATTCAAAATTACTTAAATCATTAGTAATTATTAAAAATATATTTGAAGAGTTAATACATTTAAACCTAGTTTTTAAGTCTAACATATCTAGTTATGAAAAACATTTCATGACACGATACACAACTATCAGATTTATTTTACCTACTTTTATTCATGAAAATTTACTGAAGTAATAAGTACAAAAAAAAAAAAAAAATATTTCTTTTTTTTTTTTTTTTTACATTACAAAAAGTTTGATAAAAACTTCCAAAAAATACAGAGAAATTATTTATGGCATTAATTAGAGCAAAGCAGAAAAAAAAATTAAAATGCAGCGTTGAACATATTACACACCTTAAATTGCGTCATCTTCAGTTAATCTTACTTCTGCGTAAGCTAATAAACGATAAAAATAATTTTAATAACGCAATAGAAAACTTTCAGTAAAAAGTTTTTTACAAAAAAATAAAAATAAAAATAAAAAAAACATCCGTTGCACTAGATGCTTATGAAAGATAAAACCGCAAAATTAGCTCATTTCTGGTCACATTTTCTACATAACCAGCACGCGATATGCTCTGAAAGAAACGCATATTTTTACTCTTCTGGAATTTTTATTTGGCGCTTAAAGCACACAACTCAACCGCGGAAACTATTATATTTTATAAAATACCACTGCAAAAAAAGAAGAAGAAATACCAAAAATGGTTTAAAAAAAAATACTTTCTAATTAAGTGTCAACTCACTTCCGGCACTGATCAGTAGTTGGCCCGGAAGATTAGAAGGACGTAAAAAAGTAAAACAAAAAATAAATAAGATAAAATAAACTAAAATAAAAAAAGCTTTGTTTCGTTATCTGTAAGGTTCCAACTTTTAGCAAATGATGGAAATAAATAACTCCATGAAACAGCAATGCAAAAAAAGGTACCGATTCTCTATTTCTTTCCCCTAAGGCTTTTTCTGTTAATACGATAAAGCATTTATATTTAGTTTCTAGCAAATGGCAACTGATAAAATTTTGTAATGGTTGACCTTCCAATGTGTCCATAGGTTACAATTTTTATAGTCTCAATAAATTATATTAAATTACTGGTACTTAATTTATCTGAACTCTTTTTTAAAAAATTCAATTTTAATTAGTTAATTAGTTAAGTTCATTAATATTTACTTAAAAACATTGAACATATTTACGGATAAATTCAATGATTGCTAAGATGATTCATGTAATACTTTAAATATTAATTTTAAATGAATTTAACTTTATTGTAATCTGAATAAATTACAATTAATGTTTCAATTAAAGAATTGAATTTAATTTAATTTTCAAAAACTTAAATTATAAATATTTTATTGAAAATCGTTTTTATTGAATTTATAAATATTTTATCCTAGTATAATAAAAATTCTAAAACAGCATATGAGAATTGATGAAATTTCTTACCGTGAACTCGACATTTATTGAACAATAACCTATTTATCTAATAACCTGTCACCTATTTTTCTTTTTCATTTAAAGTTGATAAATACCACCATATAATACAGCATTATTAGAATTATCCAAAATTAGGAATATCCTTGGCATATAAAAAAAAAAATATGTTGAAAAATTTTTTTGAATATTATCGTTCAATATTTGGTATTCAAGGGTGTTTCCCATATTACAATTGCATATAATATAATATTAAATAAAATTTTTATTTTAGAACAAAAA
Source organism: Caerostris extrusa (assembly GCA_021605095.1). NCBI lineage: Eukaryota > Metazoa > Arthropoda > Arachnida > Araneae > Araneidae > Caerostris > Caerostris extrusa. Next base: position 69,827 of record BPLR01008386.1, on the reverse strand, counting down.
TATTTTTTATATACATACTTGTTACATATTTAGTAACTCAACAAACTTATAAAAAACAAAATAACGTATTAAATCTTTTATTACGGAAAGGAATTTCATAAGGAAGATAACACATTTCTCTTATTTGTAGTCTGTTTATAGCCTCTATAAATATTGTTGCTGTATTTTAATGGTGGGTATGACTTTTTCATTTGTCCTCATAATAAAGCAAATGGAGCGTTATATAAAGTGCAGCCCGTGCAAAACTGCTACATTGCACTCACATAAAGAACACGTCTAAGGGTAATCTGGGTATTCGCAAACATCGACATTTTCTTCCTGTTTAAGGAAAGATTAGAATTGTCATGCCCTCTGTTGGGCATTTGTTGTATCCAGCACATACAAGAAGTTTTTGGTTCTCCGTTGTTCTTCAAGTTTCGAAACAATTATCATTGTTTCGAAATCTAACACGATATCCAAGTGGCCTTATTGGACCCCTCCTACGCAATTTAAGTTTATTTCTTTTCCGTTGTACATCGGTGGGACTCGTATATCACTTGTGTATCGCACCAGCAGCCAACAAATGGGTGTTTAGGGAAAAACGCTGGCTTTCCAGCAGGAATTCTAAGTTAACTACCTAGCTTTTATGTATCGTATGGGGAAAAACTCGAAAACTCCCACTAAGTAACTGATTATCAATGAGAGAGATCAATCTCTATTAGAAGTAAGAAACTTCAAAATATTTGAATCATACACAAAATAATGACATAATGTTAGAGAAAACATTTAATATCAATATACGACATGTTTGAATAAGTACTGGATTAATAAACATATTTCTCTTTAGCAAAACATTTAAAAACCAACATATATATATATATATATATATATATATCTTTGTTCCATGTATCCCATCTACAGCAATTTGATTTCTTAATGCAACAGTTAGTTACAACCATGGGATTATAATATATACTAATTATGTTAATATACATTAATATATATCGTAACTAATAATACGATATCAATATTGACGATTTTAAGTTTTTTTTTTTACTAATTCGTGTTACCATTTTCTATATTTTATCGACATGATCCATATATTTATATAATGTCGATAAAATATAGAAAATGAAAATTTTACATACTTCTCTATAATATGTAAAAATATATATATAAAAATATAAATGTAAAAATAGATATACAATATATATATATATATATACACGCACACATATATCTATTTGCCCCATGTACCCCATCTGTCGTCAATTTCATTTCTTAATCTAACAGTTACAACCGTGAGATTGTATATATCGTAACAAATAATAAGATAAGTTGATTAATAATCATTTCAAATAATTTATAAGATAAATAAAATTAATATAAGTACTTTTTATTTACTAAAATAAATAAAGGACCCACATAAAGATAACGACTGTTATATTCCAAAAAGCGTTTTCATTTGAATAACTTTTCAAATGCAAAAACTTTTCCACAAACAAAATATATTATATTGGGATTATTTTAACATAAAACTCATCTGAGGGAAAACGTATTTCCACTCTTCTGCGATGGACATATTTTTTTTCATTATTCCGATTTTTTATGCTTTCACCCAGTTTACAGCGTGAAAAGTTGAGGTCTTAGCATAACAATGCATACCAATTTGTATTCAAAGTTTTCCAGAATTTTATGTTTTCTCAATTTAGGAGGATTTCTTTTCCCAAAATAAAAATACGATATATCCTTTAGCGTTTCGTTTGTTTTCTACTTTGGCCATAAATTTTTGTTTTGCTTTATAGTCTACAGTTTGTTATTTTTAAATCACTGCACATACCTTAAACAAAGCTTTATTTCTTATTAATGTGAATTCTCAAAGGAAATGTTATAAAATTCTGTAAAGTAATAGATTAAATTTACTACGACAAATAAGTATACTTATTCCCAATTTTTAGCATTAAAAACAAACAGCTCTCAGAGTAAAAACAATGTTATAAATAAATAGCATATGAATCATTCGAAATAATAATGATGAGATTTTCCAATTTTGTTTGTTTTAAATTTTGTATGCGTGATTTTCGATCTCATAATATCCCTTTAAAGGTATAAAAACAAATATTTTTCGTTTTCTAAAATGTTATAAAAGTCTTTTTTTTAAATTATATCCATCTCTGTACAGTTTTTAATACAAAAAACGCCTTCTTTAAATTGTTAGAGTAGAATTGCGAAATGTTTATTGGTTTTAAATACTTTGTTTGTTAATTTGTTTCTTTTTTTTTTCTATTTATTGTTGAATAAAATTGTTTCAAAAAATTCTCGTGTGTTGAAAAATATATTTTGAAATTTTTTTTTTAATGATTATCATTTCTTTTTAATTTGTGACAGATATTAAAATAATTGTATTTTTAATTTTTTTATATCCATTATTTGTATTATATATTTATTTCATTTCAGGAAATTGCAACATTGTATGTTCTTTTAGCAAATATTCAATACTTTCCTTAAAATTCTAATGTATTAAAACTAAAAATGATTACAAGCAACAACATATTTGGAAAAACAAATATTATCTTCAGAAAAGGCTTCATATTTTTTCTGATAAACTGTAAATAATTTTCTGCATTAATCTGCATTTTAACGTATATCCCCCAAAAATTCCTTTGGTTCAAAAAATTTAAATCCTAGATATATTTCACTGTGTCTTTCTATTTAAATGATTGTCTGCTATCTTCATAATTGATAAATATTAAATTTAAATTAGCAGAAGACTTTAATTATACATATATATTAAAATACAAAATTATTTTATGGCTTTTAAGTTACAATTAGTACAATGACTCAAATAAGTATAGATGAAACTGTGTTACCTCCTACGCACTGCAAGAGCGCCCTCTGTGGTGTTCAGGAGAAATGGTCAGTAGGCCTCGAGAGGAAGTACAGCGCAATCGACGCTGCAGCTGAGAAACGTTTAGTGCAGCGCAATCACGCGCGAAACGTTTAGTTTGCAGTCTCTCAACGTAATATATTTGGCACAACCATGTGTATAAGTTGGCCTACAAACTCTCACCCAAATAGAAAGTATATTTCACGCATCCAATGCGTATCTGAGTTTCTTTTATTTTCGAATTAGAAGTGGAGTCCTTGCGAATCTATAATTATAACCATTTAAATGTGTTAAATATTGTATATCTCTAATTGTATGTGTGTAGTGTTTGTGCGCGATAACAATCACTACTGAGTCTGCGTCTGAATTATTTCTAACTCAACTAGTATTTTTTTACAAAAGTTTCACTTTTAATCATTGAGATAAAAAGTTCAGTAACAAGTAGTTCTTTTAACATAATAAATGGGTAATATTTCAGTTCCTGCAGCCAAGCTCACTGTATTTTTGCCTCTAGAGTGAGGCTGCCTTTTTCTCCAATACGACACGCAAATGCTGGGTTGTTACCCTGTCTATCTGTGGGAAAAAGTGTCAAAATAAAAAAAAGAAATCCTTGTAAATTGAAGAAAATAAAAATTCTTGAAAATTTTAAATACAAATTGGTACACAGTGCTATGATATGAGCTCTATTTTCACTCTGTAAACTGGTGTAACAGTATAAAACATCGTATATGAGCCTTAATCGATGTTTAACAAAGAAGAAGAATAGTAGTAATAGTACTCATTGCACTCAAAACAAATACTTAAAATAATTTATATTTTGTGAATGGAAACTCTTTTTTAAAGATGGATATAGTAACATCTCGGCCTATACTAGACATATAACGGTTTCAAGAAGAGGGGCCCCTTTCAGGTTCATGGGAACGCTTTAAATTTTATTTACAAACACTTTATATATAAATGAATGTATACAGAACTCTATTTACAAAAAAAAAAAAAAATGGAAATTAAAAATAATTTGATTCACAATAGCAGTTTACTCCAAGAGCGAGATTTTCAGAGTTTTCGAATCTAATGCACTGGTTTGCGGAATACCTCAATTGCCGCAAGACGTGACACTCGAAATCCCAAGGGGCCACCGGCCCTGTTCAGTCACTTCTGCGAAAAAAGAAAAACACATTTCTAGTCAACTCGACGCATAACTCTCTCTCTCTCTTCTACACCAAAATCTCCCTTTAAGACAATCCGTTAAGAGGGAGGGCTTCAGCTTACCTCACTTCTCAATAGAGTAGACATTTCTCAGCTCATGGTCTATTGCCAATAACGATGAAACAACTCATGGTATATCAATTGATTTATATTCAATGTGTAATTGTTTCGACCTGTGCAGATCGCATTCGCTAATTTTATGAATCTCATTATACTTGATACTGAATATCTGCTATCACAAAACACTAAATGCATTTAATTTGAGTGATGGGTTTATTATACATCTTTCAAATAACATACATTCCTTTCTCCTGAAAATGAAATGACAAAACTCTTCTCGTGAGAAAAGAAATGTTGCAATGCACATATATTAGTTAAACGGATACATATTTCGTATGTAAGCATATATATTTCTTATTTTTATTAAGACTACACAATTATTATCTTTCTAAACTTAAGTGAAATGTACAAAATCTGAATATGTGATAAAGTTTTACTTAGAAGCATAAAAAAATTAACAAGAACTTCAACCATTATGAACAACGATTATATTGAAATTTTACATACTATAATACTTCAAGATGTTTTTATTTCTTCTAGGCACTACTGATGAAATTTTTTTAACTAGTGGATATTAATAATATACAAACAAAATATTTAAACCACGAATGGAAAGAGTGAATATGAATTTAATTTTCATTATAAAGCATAAGTAACTAGAAATCAAATTTTAAATCTGTCAGAACTTATTCTATTCTTAGCGTCGTAGTGATTTCGAGTTTGGTATATCACAACAGAGATAGGAAAGGTTTCATTTCATCTTCTGCTGAGGAAGAACGCTTTTTTTTTCTTTCTTTTCTTTCTTTGATCTGAGAATAACTTCTTTCCAATTTTGTTTGGTTTTCTTGAGAGCTTTTGATAACTTTTTCAAAGCTATTTTTATGAATTTTTTTTTTTCCAGAGCTTTCTACTCTTTTGTTATTACTTTGCTTCTTTTTCTTCTAGTGATAGGTTTATACGATGGCAGTGTTAACACTAAAGTCATTCCAAATTTCGCGTATTTTCAAAGCCTAATAGATATTTCACAACGGAAAGATATTTTTAAAGGAATGTTTCCGTAGACATGATTACAAAAATAGATTTTTGAAACAGATCAACATAATTTTTCTTGTTAAACTCAGAATAATGTTATAAATAAACATCTATTTCATTTTTTACCAATGATTAGTTTCTCAGAAGGAATCTATACATTCTCTATCGTAGTTAAAATATTAATTGTTCAAATTGTCAAAATAATATGAGATATTGTTATATATAACTTGGTTAAACACATATCTTAAATCCAGTAAATTTATTTGCATTTATGATAATTCAGTTTCTGTTACATACTTTAATTTCTAGCTTAAAATATTATAGCAATTATATAATTTTCATTGAAAACGTTGTTCAAAATATTACTTTTTTATTAGTTTATAATTGCGATGTCACAAAAATCAGAAAATACCTACCTATCTACAAAGGATTATTATAATACATTGTAAATAACTCATATTTTATACTTACACACACAAATAAATATATATATATATATGTGTGGGATTTGTTGTCTGCTAATCAGCAGACAGCGACACATTATGGATATGCGACTTTGACAGAGACTGTTTACCATGTGTAGGGAGTGTCGAAACTTTGAACTCTGACCTCAGGAGAAGGAAACAGACCTCTGTAGATGAGAGGATAGAAAGGCTGCCCAGCAACGAGAGAAAAGAGAGTCTGGCGGAACTGGACTAGCCGGACGCAGCGAGATAATGGGAATAGAGAACAATTGTAGAAAAACATGATTAATTAATGTAAATAGTATATAGTCTAAATAAAGTGCTTAATTAAATGGCTGTTTTTTCTTAAAAGAAACACTCTGTTTCTTCATTTTGTTTGGAGATTAAACCTAGACATCACAACCCCACCCTCTAAAAGTGGACATTTCGCAGAGATGAGTTCCTTGCACGCGTTTACAAAATACAGCCTACATATATAAGCTGGAACTTTGTTATAAAAATTTAAACAGCATCTCGATGACTTTTATAATGTATCGTTGTTGTAATCCGAGCTTGAAATAATAAAATTTTGAGAAGTGAAATTTGGAGAATTCTTTTCGTTTTTTTTTTTTTTCTAAAATATGAATTAAAAATAATGCAAGCAAAATAAATTTTAAATTTTTTTCAAAGTAAAACTATAAATAGCTATATATATTTATTTGAATATCTCTTGTAAACATTTCAATTTCACCAATAATAAGGGAATAAAAGCAGGGAATTTGAAAATGTACGTTGAAAATCAGTCTGTGGACGTATGTTGGAAAGCAATCTGTGGTTCTGTTATTTCAATGTGGTTTCTAAGAGTTTACACGATTTACATTAATTAGTTATGACTTACTACAGAATGAAATGAATTATCATTTTAATGAAGAACAAAATTGATGGTTAGTTCGTGTACTTGAAGGGGAGCCAAATAAATAATATTCAAGATCTGATTATTCCGCAGTGTCATAAATAACATGAAACGCAATTTAAGTAAAAAAAAAAAAATCACTTATCAGAGATTCTGTTCTAGGCTGACCAACAGCAATAATTACGTTTGATTACCGTTTTCCATCATCCACTGAAGCAAGCCCAGGAACGACCACAAAATAATTTATTTTATACCTCCTAGTTCAGAAAGCGCAGACCAGCTACACCCTGTTAGGTTCAGCATAAACTTGAATTAGGCCTTCTATTGCTGCAAAAAAATGCGTCACGGTCAAACTTTTGAGAAAAAAATAATCAATGGTCTGTTTCAATTTTCTTCTATTTCCTATAGATTCCGTTTAAGTTGGTGTCGTTGTTGTGTTCATCAGAACTCAAGAGGAAAAATATCGTTACTACTAGAAATAACCTGACCCAGATATAACCTGAACTTTGACGACTCCATTTTCCAAAGTTGTCTGTTAAATTGGTGTCGTCTTCATGTTCATTGGAACCCAAGGGGATGAAATCATGTTATGTTTACTGATGAATCCAAATATTACTTATCATTCTTTAAATACAATCTGAGCAATGACCTAAACATGGTTTGATATGGAGGGAGCGAGGTACACATATTGAACCATATTTCGTTCCTATTGAGCGCAACTGCCCATAATTCAGATTGTTTAATCTGGGATAATATTTGTGGATAAATCATCAAAAATGGCCACACTGAGCTGTAGATATTTTTAATTCAATCTGAATATGCAAACGAAGTATTGAAACCCTATCTAAGGATGTTTATGGGTGATGTTGGGCAATATGTTTCACTAACGGAGGACAATACTTGCCTACGTCAGATATATATGGTGTCAGAATTATATATGGAAGCAGAAGATATTACTCGGAATTAATATGGCAGACTATTTATAAGATTTTAACTCTTAAGATTAAATGGAAGGGTGATTTAAACCAAATTACAGTTCGCCGAAAATCGTAGAACCTTCAAAGTTTAAAGTACACTGTCAGGGGAGAGTGGCATGTAGGTTCACAAAACTTGATTAGCATATATGTAAATACACTGATAATGAACATAATAATATGAACTAATGAACAAATAGTATGAACTAATGAACATAATATATTCACTAGTTTCGCTGTTCTATCAGGTGATCATACATACGCTATTGCAAAACAGATAACAATGACAGGAGCAAATGTAGAAATAAGTAAATATCTCCATGAATTTGATTTTAAATTAAATACATTGAGATTAATCAATTGGCCAGAACATAATTTATATTAAATAAAGCGTGTGTAGGTGTTGTATTTAAACATTCTTCAAAAAGTAATAATTAAGTTATTTCTGTCAATATCCAATAATTCGAAGAGCAGTGAATTTTTAAACTATAATTTAAAAATAGACAAACATATTTAACAAAGTAAAATATTAAAACATTATATTAGGAAAAATCTTTGGATAAAGTTAAAAAAAAATATATTATTGTATTAATGTGCATTTAATCTTTTCCCCAGTTTCTTCAAACCCATAGCTGCATATTTTCTGTGGAAAAAAAGTAAAAATAGAATAATTAATGAGTTACGAATACTTTCCAATCTATAAATTTGAATTTGCTCCATCTGCATATCCTATCTGGCACATTCGAAACGCGAAAGAAAATTATTGCCTTCCTGAATGAAGGAGAGAAACGAAAAGATGTGGCCGGGGAAAAAAATAACTGAAAGACCACAAAACGATTTTCCTGGACTTCTTTAAAGTTGTATAAAATGGCGATAAATTTCCTATTCCAATCATTGGACGGTTATCTCAAGGTCAGAAGGAATGAATAATGACATCGTCATGCATAATGTAAATCGCAGTTCTGACACGTGATAGTCTTCCAGAGAAATGATTGGTGGGCCTCGAGCCACGGTCAGAGGAAGCGACAACTCTGGGGAAGATCATAAAAGGATCGTGGAAGCTTTTGACAAAGTGAGAAATATGGGTTTTAGAAATAAATGTAGATTGTGTTAAATTCTTTTTCCGCGGTTACTGTTTGAGCAAGGAGTATTTTGATGGTAAGAACGGATTCTATTTGGACTGACTCACCAAAAAGGAATATTTCTCTCGAGTTTTCCATGGTAAGGTGGATATTGTGTGCGTTGGAAAGACTTATTCCACAAATCAGAATGTATTTTTTGGCTTATTTAAAAGATACGAATCTGGATATTTACTTACATTTATTTGAAATCCTGGTTTTGGTGAATGAAATCGAATATTTACCGCGGCGTGTCATAAATTTATATCTAAAATGTTGCTTTCTGATATTTTCTATGTTTGTTTTTCAATTAATTTATTTCACATGGCATAAGAGCAAACACGCAACATTTTATTTTGCGTTAAACTTTTTCCACTAGATGACTTTTGTTATCGAAAAACTGGAAAATAATGGAAAGATAATTAAATCATAGTGGAATCTAAATTTCAGAAATTCTTGATTGTTTTTGAAATGTATAATCAAAAAATATTTAAATAAATATTATTTAAGAGCAAAAACTAGGATGTTCTTTCACTTTGAATAAATCAATTTTGTTTTTCTTTATTTTTAAGGAAGTGTTATTGAAGAGAAAATTAACGAAAATATTTTGGTATAAAGATGCTGATAATAAAGTTATTTTCGCATTAAATCGTATGGTTATATTTAATATTAAAAGCTCGCAAATAAATGAATCCTTTGCATTGTAGAACATTTTATAATCATAAAGATTATTTATTGTATCAATGTGTTCCATACCTTCTAAAGTCTGAGGAATGGGATATACTTTTTATTAATACTCTACCATACAAATTATATATGCTACCCAATTTTGTTCGACAATTTTTAAGAATTAAATTATTATTTAGGAAAAATTTTCCTTTTTCCAAGAACGCAGAAATGCCCACAGCAGAGATAGACAGATTCTAATAGTCTCGAAAAGAATTAGTGATTATAAAGTGATGAAATTCGAATCTCATCAAATTTGAGATTTCTCTGTCAAAAGGCTTGAATTACATTATGCGGAAAACATTTTTGAAATTTATTAGTGTTGTTTCTCATGTCTGGAGAATGATTAAATCAGCAACATTTTACAGTATACTTTAAATACGTCTGATCTTTCCATATTTATTTATTTATTTGTTGCATAACTTGCGGCTAGATAATGGAAAACTGTCTTTTACGCGCAATAAAAATACAAAATTAGATAAGAATGATAGGATATATGTAATAATTAACTGTGTTATTATATAAAAGCAATATAATAGTATTTGTAATTGAAATTCTCACCTTAGTATGTCTGAGATGGAATTGTGGTGATAGCAAATAACTATTAATCAATAAGTAACTTTGGTTTTAATTCTTCTAAAGAAAGAAAATCACAATTCAACAAATTCTATTCTTTTTTTTTTAATAAGAAAAAAATATTATTACAATTTATAGCTCACTTAAATCATATTTCTCCACTTATATCATTTTATCATAGTAACTTATTATTGTTATAATCTCCCTCAATACATTCATAACTAACTAATAAGTAACTTTCGTTTTATTTCTTCTAAAAAAAAAAAGAAAAACCCAATTCAATGCATTTTATTCTTTTTTTTAATAAATTTTATAGCTCACTTTAATATCGTTTTCTAGATTATTTTTTTCAATTCCTCAATACATTCATAACAACTCAACTCAGTTCTTACTAATGCCCCTTTTTATTCGTTCAAGCACGGGATGACTCATGACCTTTTTATAATCACGTCTCAAGCAGCCATCAAGAGTTCTGAATGTCTTTCCACTGCGTCTAATGGGAATGCTGTAATCCCGGGCATAAAACATTGGACCACCCCTTTCCACCCGAACCCCAGGAAACACATGAAGGGTCGTTAATCTGGTCTCCCCCGACCCTCAGTGGACGAAGCCCCCTGATCTGGAATGATTGATACGGATCTGGACACATTGTCTTCCATCGTCTTGATAATGCGATGCACACAAGATGTTCTGGGAGGTAATTGTTTCCGCGCCATGTAATCACGGTCTGATATCTGTGATGGGACTGTTTACGAAAAGTATGGTAGCACTTACTTCATTTGCATGACTTCACAATTTAAGGGGCAAAAACAGAACACAAAGGGCAATGGTTTTAAGTGGAATAATTTAAATAGATAATTGTAGAAATCTTTTTTTTTAATATTTTGTCTGCTGTTTTTAAAATTTTATTTTTGATAATAGTAATTATTTCAAGTACCTATTGACAAGCAAATTATTCATTTATTTTTTGCTATAGTTAAATAGATTTATGTTCATAAGTTATTTGAATTCTTGTATAATCGTAGAATACACGTTGCATAATAGGTATTAAGGAAATTGTATTTTTGCTTTTTTTTAGCATGCTATACTTTATAGTGATTAAGGCAACTTTTATGTCTTAGTATCATTTTACTGTGCTTAATAATGATCCAAGATGATTGTGATTTCAAATCATCTTTGTTTGATAATATCAATTACATTAACAATCAAACAGATGATTTGAAATCCATCATTTAATCATTATAAAGCATGGTTAATTGATAATTAAGATAATTTGTTTGTCAATATTCTTAAGAGAAGTACTAAACGAAAGCAAAGATGTAGGCATCTAATATCTAATACATAACAATATACACGCTTGTAAATGGTGTATATATATATATATATATATATATATGAAACATATATATATATATATATATATTATATATATATTGATAATATATTTGTGCTATAGAAATTAATTTTCTATAATTTTGCATACAAAAATTAATTTTCTATAATTTTGCATACAGAGATTAATTTTCTATAGTGCTTATTGAGAGAAGAAAAAGTATCTAAAGTAAGAGTAGTTATTTCAGTTTCAAATGTAGAGTGCTAGATACTGAAATGTGATGCCAAGTGTCGTGTTCAACTTATAGAAACAGAAACGATACTGAACTCATAGAATTAAACCTGGGCAAGTTTATACAAGAGCCATGACTGCAAATGATCAATACTTGTTCATTAAAAAGTGATATATTTGAAGTTGAATAGCTTCTAAGCTTTATCTGATCTTCATGTAGTCAAATCCGAGGAATACTGTTCCAACTTCCAACATCCTGTTTGTGCCCTGCTCCCTTCTGCTCAAAGCATATCCCATTTAGTATTTTCATAAACTTTTTGTTAGACATTTAATAATTAATTATTGATCCTAATTATTGATTTCCGAATACGGACACTCATCTGGGCAGAACCGATAACTCATTACTTGTCATCTAATTTCTGAAGACTACTGTGGGCACAAAGCTGCAATGTTCTGGGCAAGATATCACAATGGATGGAGGCATCTGCCTTTGCCAGACTCTGTGACAGCTGTGAAGTATAGGGGGAACGACGAAATATTTTTAACTTTGAAGTATTTTTTATGGGTGCATTTGGACATGATTTCATTTCAGTTGATGGAATGCACTTCGGTATAGGGCCCATTGGTTCAACGGATTTTTGAAGAACTGCATACATTGCATGAATCGGTCAACAAGAATTACAAACTTAAACTCTTTCAAACATGTCTCGTACACTGTAGGGAGGGTAATTTCAACACACTTTCCACTTAACCAGTTTCTTAAAACAGTATCACTGCAAGTGTCTAACTGACTAAGATAGTGACACATAAACTGTCTGATTTCCAATATGAAAAACATTGTGAGAACTGTATATTTTAAGAGTGGGTGGACTATAGTCTTATTAAACATTTTACTTTTGCATTGAAGGTTCTGTTTTGGAAGTTTCAGCATTGAATAGTTTTGTTCACGTTTATTCTCGCATACTATTGCTGTTGCATGCTTACTTTTTAGACATAAAAATAGGTCGCTCTTGCACAATTTCAAATTAGTTCAATAATTTTGAATATAAGATAATTTTTACTTATTAAGGATCACCAATATAATATTATACAGTGTATAAAGATTTAGTAAATAAATTTCATGGATTAAATCTGTAAAGATATATATATTTTTTTAAATCTACTGCAATTTGTGCATCAATTCTTAAAATAAAAAGAAACGAATTATATTTATTCTACTTAAATTTTTTCGAAGTTTTAAAATTTTGAAATTAAAATTGATTGCATGTCTCAGAATATACGAATTTAATTTATAAAGCTTTTTGCTAGTTCTAAAGCCAAAATTTAAACTATGCATTCAAATAATTCAACTATAACATGAAAAAACAAAAAAGTTGGAAGTATAAATATTTACACTATTTCAGCATTTAACATTTTTGAAGTTCTTCAAAAATTTTGAAGGGAAAAAAAAAGTAACGATAACATCTGACAAAAATGCGTTCCTGAAAATGATGAAACTGCTTTTTCTACACGCCTGATTTAATTTTCTGTGTCTATCCTTGGTTGAAATGCTTTAGAAAATGAACTACTACATAAGCTCGAAAATCAAATTTGCTCTTCGATTTCTTTGATACTATTTCTCAAAAGAAAATATCTCTGTTTTTCGCCATTTCTTTTTTTTACTCGTTTTTTTTTTATTTTACTTTCAATCTTTTTACTGAAATCTGAACATGACACAGAAGAAACTATTTCAAATTTATTAGGAAGTTTTGAATCCTGGAAATAAATAAATGCCTTCTGGAGGACTGCGACATCGTTTCAAAATTGATGCAACTGAAATCATGGCTGTCTTTATTTATTCTTCGCCCAACTTCTTTTCTTTATCCCCAGCTCAAACATTATTTCAAGAATTGTGTCTCTTAAAATAAGTTCTGACAGCAGCGATTTTTCTTCTTGCCCCAAGACTGCATTAGCTGTAAACTGTTTAAATTATTCATAACTTGTAAAACATATATTTATTCTTGTTTTATGAATAAAGTTGTTCCGATGAAGGTTGATAATATATTTTTTTTTATTTTTTTTACTTTTATTTTTCGTTAGTTCCTTTTTTTTTTTTTTTTTTTGTGGTTATTTTCTCGTTTTAATGAAATTAAAAGAAAATTTTGGAGGGTATTTTTATTAATTTTGATTTATTCATTTTTGATAAAGACTTTGTATTTTTATTTTTTTGGAATGATAATAGATAATGAAAATTTCGGTTTTGTGGCTGTTCATCTACCACGCTTTTTATTACGATATTTCTTTAGGAGTCTTTTAGGTTTTTCAAAATTATTTATTTGTGATTAAATAATTGTGGCATTAAATTACATAATTTGTGATGGCTTATAAACTTCATTTAGCTATACATTTCATTTAAGCTTATTATTCTTTTAGACGAAAAATAATCTATAATAATGCAATTTTAAAAGTAATTTAGATAGCAATTTAATAGCAATGCAAATAGTATAGTGTTATATTATTTATTTGATCTTGACTTAATTTTTAATAAGCAATATTATTTGAATATAATATTTTAAAAAAGATATACAATGATCCATTATTTTTACTTTTGTTTTTCGTTTGTCCCTTTCTTTTTTGGTTATTTTCTCGTTTTAATGAAAAATTTTGGATGGTATTTTTATTAATTTTGATTTATACAATTGTGATAAAGACTTTTTTTTTTTGGAAATGATAATAGATGATGAAAATTTCATTTTTGTGGCTGCTCTTCTACGTCCTACTATAATAGAGCAATTTACTTAATCATAACAAATATTATAGTGTAATATTTTTCTTTGATCTTGATTTAATTATTAATAGGTAACATTATTTGAATATAATATTTCAAAAAGGTATAAAATGATCCAGTATTTTTTTTTTTTTTTACTTTTATTTATCGTTAATTCTTTTTGGTTATTTTCTCGTTTTAATGAAATTAAAAAAGAAAAATTTTGGATGGTATTTTTATTAATTTAGATTTATTCATTTTTGATAAAGACTTTGTATTTTAATTTTTTTGAAATGATAAAAGATAAAAATGATCCAGTATTTTTTTTTTTTTTACTTTTATTTATCGTTAATTATTTTTGGTTATTTTCGTTTTTAATGAAATTAAAAGAAAAATTTTGGATGGATTTTTATTAATTTTGATTTATTCATTTTTTGATAAAGACTTTGTATTTTTATTTTTTGAAATGATAAAAGATAATGAAAATTTCGGTTTTTGTGGCTACTCACCTACCACGCTTTTTATTACACTATTTCTTTTAGGGAGTATATGTTTATGTATGACTAAATAATTTTGGGATTAAATCACGTAATTTGTGATGGCCTATAAACTTCTTTTAGCTATTTAATTTGTTTAAGCTTGTTATTCTTATAGACGAAAAATAATCTATAATAGAGCAATTTTTTAGTCACAACAAATATTATAGTGTAATATTTTTTTTTGACTTAATTATTGTTAATAAGCAATTTTGTTTGAATATAATATTTCAAAACGGTATAAAATTATCCAGTATTTCTTTTTTTTTTTTTTTTTTTTGTTAGTTATTTTCTTCGTGATTATTTTCTCGTTTTAATGAAATTAAAAGAAAAATTCTGGATGTTATTTTTTATTTTTTTTTATTTATACATTTTTGATAAAGACTTTGTGTTTTTTTTTAGTCATTTTGATAAAGACTTTGTGTGATTTGAAATGATAATAGATAATGAAAATTTCAGTTTGTTGCTGCGCATCTACCACGCTTTTTCTTGCACTGATTTATTTTAGGAGTATATTTATGTATGACTAAATAATTTTGGTATTAAATTACGTAATTTGTGATGGCCTATAAACTTCATTTAGCTATTTAATTTGTTTAAGCTTGTTATTCTTATAGACGAAAAATAATCTATAATAGAGCAATTTGTTTAACTAATATAAATATTATAGTGTAATATTTTTTTCTTTGATCGAGACTTAATTATTACTAAGTACTATTATTTGAATATAATATTTCAAAAGGTATACAATGATAACATATTTTTTATTTTTTTATTTTTGTTAGTTCCTTTTTTTATTGGTTATTTTCTCGTTTTAACGAAATTTTAAAAAAATTTGAATGGTATTTTTATTAATTTTGATGTATGCATTTTTGATAAAGACTTTGTATTTTTTTATTTGAAATGATAATAGATAATGAAAATTTCAATTTTGTGTCTGGTCATCTACCATGCTTTTTTACGCTGTTTTCTTTTGGGAGTTTATTTATTTATGAGTAAATAATTTTGGTATTAAATCATATAATTTGCGATGGCCTTTAACCTTTTAAGATATTAATTATTTATATTTAAATTTTACTTTTTAAATTTTTAGTAGATATTAAAATCCTAAAAATGCAAATATACTTGACTTACAAGCTTTTTACCACAATCCGAAGTACTTAAAAAAATTCTGATATCTATGTACTAGTTTCGAGTACCATTATTAAAATTGTGTACATTTACAATACATTATTTAATTTCCTATCACGATTCAAATGCAATAAAATAAATTCATCAGAAGGTTTCATGAAGCTTACATGAATAACATGTGCCTGTTTCAAAAACTTTGTAATTCGACTGAAGTTAAGCCAATAACCCTTCAAGGTCTGAATTTTTTTTGTATTTAAATTTTAATTTTTTTTTATAATTTTTAGTAGACATTGACTCCAATGATACTAAGAAAAATAATTAGAATATTCTATCTCCCCCCTCCGAGGCATGGAAGAGGGTACCAGCATGATCGCCGGGTTAGGATTTTCCATGAAAAAATTTTAAAATTGCATTACCCAGATGATAGTTAATACAAATATAGTGCAATATTTTTTTTTTTGATCTCCACTTAATTATTAATAAGAAATTTTATTTGAATAAAATATTTCAAAAAGAAATGCAGTGATCCATTATTTTATAAACCAAAGTTATACAATTTCACAAGAGAGAAGGAAAAAAATTAATTTTTCGCCAATTATCATAATAGTTTCTAATTAAATAATTATTGGTCCGTCTTTTTATCATTTCTCAACGGTTGTTAATTAGGGTGGTACAGTATACTAAAATCAATCAGTATACTGTACCACCATACTGTCTCCGTAATAGAGAAATTCACACTGAACCTAAAATAACTTTATATATTATACATAATTACAAATAGTATAGTTAACCCCAAAGGAATTTTGATCTTGAATGTCTAAAGGTAGAGTTAATTGATTTCTTCGATTGTTTGCTTAAGTATTATAGTATTCTTTCTTTAATTTTCTAATCTTCTATATCAAAAATTTTGAAATTAGTAAATTTCATAAATTAGTAATTTAGTAATCTATAAGAGCAATTTTTTAACAGCAGCAAATATTATAAAATAATAATAATTTTTTTATCTAATAATATTTTTTTTTTTTATCTTGACTTAATTATTAATAAAAATTTTATTCGAATATAATATTTCAAAGATGAATGCAATGACCCAGTATTGAAAAAAATTACAGCTATAAAATAACATGTATATACAGTTGTAAAATTTCACTAGAGAGAGACAGAGACAAATTAATTTTACTCCAGTTATCATAATATTTTATAATGAAATGATTATTGTGATTTATCACCATGGACATTCTTATTATTTCAGAATGGTTGTTAGTTAAGGTGGTAGAGTATACTAATATCATTCAACTACCTCTTTGATAGAAAGATTTGCACTCAACTAAAAATAACTTCCTACATAAAATACATAAATACACTCATACACGTTGCCAAAGCCTGGAGATGACACTCTGGGCGATTCAAAGTTCCTTGGATACTTCCAGCTGGGTACGTCCACATTCCAGTCGTCCGATAATTCTACCACGTAAAAAATCATCCAAATGCTTCCTTTGTGCCATAACTATGCGGTTATTGCACTGAAAGGCTTTTAAAGCTCTTGTGAACAATTTTACTTCTTTGCCACCATTCCTTATATGCCCTTCTTACACTCTCGTCATTGTGACGTACTATCCTCGCCATCTGGTGGTTTCCTGTAATTTGCATATTCTCCTTCAAGATGTGTGTGATAATTCTACAGGTGAAATTTTTATTTTAGAGTTCAATTTCTGTGCGATTCTGAATTATCCTTAATTTATGGACATGAGTGTAATAAGGTTAATTCAAAAGAGTTTTGATCTTGAATGTCAATAAATGGAATTAATTAATCTCTTCGATTTTTTGTACTGAAGTGTTATATTATTTTTTTCTTTGGTTTTTTTTTATCTTTTTGCACCTACAATCTTCTTTTGACTCACCGGAAACAATTCTTGATGGAAAGTTTCCTGTACTGATTGAAATTGAACAGTACTAACTCGTGCCTCTAATTAAGGAACAAAGTAGCAGGTTGGCAAATGAATGTATTGCCTTTAAACGATAGAATTTCATACAAAAACATTTTTTACTTGCTTCATTTTAAAGTTAAATAAAATGAATTCAATATAGAAATGAAAAAAGTTAAATAAAAATTATTTTCTAATTAGGTTTTAGGAGATTTTGAAATCCAAACAGCAAAAATGTATGCTTTTGCTTCAAGAGAAGAGCTATAATTTGTTTAAAATTTAATTTAAAATCTTTTATATGTTTTGGAATTTTTTTAATGTTTTTAGGTTATTCAGTTATGACATCAAATTACGGAATTTTCTGTAATTTCCATATTTTTAATCATCCCTGTTCTTTATAATTTACCATCTCTTTCTTAAAATTCTGCTGTTGTTCTTACTAAAGTAATCAGTTTCATTTCATAAGATTAATATTTTTCTAAGTAGCTGCGAACCATCCTAAGGGAAAAAATAAATTTATATCCAATTTAAATTAATGAATAAATTATTTTAGTAAGCAATTTTTCATTTATTCTTCTTTACTAAAAAGCTATATTAAAAAGAACTGAATTTACCTTATTTAAAAAAAATATATATTAATAGTATTTTAATCTCTTATAATGAATTTAGAATTTATTATAGTAAATTTATTAAATTAAAAAAATTAAATTTACATAAATGTATTACTAGTAATTATATCAGTAGTAAATTTTATTTTCTATTAAAAAGTAACTAAGAGACAAATAATTTTAATGTTTAACATACTGTTTTTTAAATTTTTGAATCGGATTCAAGGCTTAGTGATACCTTCTGCTCTCGTTTGAAGGACAATTGTTTGATTAAACTTAATTAATAATAATCTAATAGCTTATAATGAATCTATAATTTATTTTGGTAATATAAAAAATAAAAATTACATTTACTTAAATGTATTACTAAAAATTATACCTGTACAAATTTTAGCTTCTACTTTTGTTAAAAAATAAGCAAGAGACAAATAAATTAAATGTTTAAAATGCGGTTTTTTAAATTCTTGAATCAGATTCATGCCTTAGTGATACCTTGCACTTCTATTCGTGTGAAAGAATTTCGTTTATGTTCGTTTGATTACTACTGTGCAAAATTATTAATAATAATTTAATCTCTTACAATTAATTTAGAATTAAAAATGGTAAATTTGATAAATTAAAAAGTATTATATGTACTTAAATGTATTACTAAAATTATATCTGTAATAAATATTATTTTCTACTTTATATTGAAATTATTTATCTCTTAGATACTTTTAATGTTTAAAATACAGTTTTTAAATTATTGAATCGGATTCATGGCTTAGTGATATATTGCACATATATTCGTTTAAATGATAATTGCTCGATTATTACTATGTACACGTTGCTGCCATTGCTTAGAAAAACGAATAATATCGATCTGAATTGTTATTGAATATTTTGCTTTGTTTCATGCTGACTGGTATTTCCATGGAGCAATAAACTATCGTAAGGAGTATTCCACTTCTCTTCATAGCAGAATGACGCTGAAGTAAAAGTTGTCTTAAGAAAACTATTATAACTTAAGTAAGTTACTATTACGAAGAATACTATTATGTAAATTACTAATACTTAATAAAATTACCAATATATGTTTCATGCACCAGTTGTAGGAACAGCAAGTGCATTGAAACGATTACTTATGCGTTCTTAAATATATTTCTGAAATATTTCTGTATACAAAAAATTATTGCTCATGTATCTTTTGTATAACAATATCACATATCATTCCGTTTAAACTGTAGATATTCGCAGTTTTGTTTCACACCACCGCATTAGCTTGCCTCAATGAATATCATTCATTTTGTTCTTTCGAGCAAAAACTTTCCCAACTAGCATCGGAAATGCAAATACAAACGGCAAGAAAAACGGAACTTCGGCTAACATTTGCAATACCTTCAACTAAACGCTTTTGTGTTCTACTCCTGGAGAATTTCAATATTTGAAACTTGCTCGCTCTTGTGTGTCTCCGTGCAAGAATAACTTTCAGAAATGCAAGATCTTCCATGGATTCAAACTAAAGTCAGAGAAAAGGTATGCAAAGTTCACTGGATGGCGTATGCCTTATCTCATATGAAACATTGTAGATGAAATATTTTTATTCTGTCAAGCGTTTTTTCCAAAGTTCCGAGGACAAAAGTGGAAAAAAATAGTATTTAAATCTATTCTACTGTAAGAAATTATTTCTACTACACAAGAAGAAACTTATCTTATTTCTGTTTTACAATGTAGTTGCTTGTAAATACGTATGACAAAAATAAGCTTTACTTTTATCCATGATGTTTTCCTCGGTTTAGAAAACACTTATATACATACTGTGTAGATAGATGATATGTTACAATAAAAATATTAAAAGTTTTATTCCTAACTTATACTTTTATACATTTCTGCACAAATTTACATCAAACTATACTAAATAACATACAAACTATAATAATAATTCTACTATATAACGCGACACACAAAGGTGATAATGAAACCGCAAGGGCTCACTTTGAAAAACAGGTGGAAACTCCAGTCTACTCTGTCACTTCAGAGAAAAAAACAACAACACTATATTCGTTTGAAGGACAATTGCCCTATTACTAATGTCAACATGTTGCTGACATTGCAATGTAAAACTAATACAATCGATCTGAAATGTTTTTAAATGTATTGCTTTGTCTCATGCTCATTAGGGTTTGAGCGGAACATTTACTGTTTTAAGAAGTCTTACACTTCTCTTCATAGCACGAAGACGCTAACTTAATAGTAGTATTACGAAGACTACTCTTATGTAAAATACTAAATAAAATTGGCAATATATGTTTTATGCACCAGTTATTGGAACAGCAAGCGTATTGAAACAATTTCCTATGTATTCTTAAATATATTTCTGAAATATTTATGCACAAAAAAAATTATTGCTTGTGTATGTTTTGTATAATAATATCACATATCATTCCGTTTAAACTATAGATATTCGTATTTTTGTTTAACACCACCGCATTAGCTTGCTTCAATGAATATCTTTGCTTTTGTTCTTTGGAGCAAAAACTTTCCAACTAGCATTAGAAATGCAAATACAAACGGCTAAGAAAAAACTGAACTTCGGCTAACATGTGCAATACCTCCAACTAAACGCTTCCGTGTTCTACTACTCCTGGAGAAATTCAATATTTGAAAATTGCTCGCTCTTGTGTGTCTCCGTGCAAGAATAACTTCCAGAAATGCAAGATCTTCCATGGATTCAAACTAAAGTCTGGAAAAAGGTATGCAAAGTTCAGTGGATGGCATAAAAATACGTTATTTTTATGTCTTATCTCATATGAAACATTGTAGATGAAATTTTTTATTCTGCCGTGCATTTTTTCCAAAGTTCAGAAGAGAAAAGTGGAAAAAATAGTATTTAAATCTATTCTACTGTAGCAAATTATTTCTACTACACAGGAAGAAACTTATCTTATTTCTGTTCTACAATATATTTGCTTGTAAATAAGCATGACAAAAATAAGCTTTACTTTTTTCCATGATGTTGTTCTCGGTTTAGGAAACACTTACATATGTAGATAGATGATATATTAGAAAAAAATATTAAAATTTTTATTCCTAAATTTACTTTTTATACATTTCATTACAGATTTACTTCAAACCGGCCAAAGAAGCTGTAAAAGAATTTTTAACTTTTTAATTCCTTTCGTAAAATTTGACAACATATTTTCTTAAGAAGGACAAATAAAATAATTTAAACGAAGCGTATCGCTCTATATAAAGAGCAAGATTTTATTAATA
This sequence comes from Caerostris extrusa, assembly GCA_021605095.1. Lineage (NCBI taxonomy): Eukaryota > Metazoa > Arthropoda > Arachnida > Araneae > Araneidae > Caerostris > Caerostris extrusa. Next base: position 48,151 of record BPLR01008386.1, on the reverse strand, counting down.
AATTAAATTGTAAATCAATCAAAGTATATATAATAACAAAGAAGATTCATAAAAATTAAATTATATAATTTCAATAATTCATTAAATTACAAATGTATAGCCAGTAAAAGATACAAATATAAATATGTAGTTCAAAAATTAAAAAACAAGTGTAGGATTGTTAAATAATTTTTATTTGTGATGAAATTCAGATTGGTGTCACATTTACTGATATTACATAACCATTTTTGCTTTACTTCTTAACAATAAGTGTTAAATTTTAATTTTATTCTGGTTTTATTATAAATTAAATCACAAAAAATTTGACAATTATTATAATTATAATTTTAAATAATTTATGACTAAAAACATTTTTATCTCTAAGATAAAAATACTAAAAAGAGGATTAAATTCAAGTTGGAATTTCAACCACAAAAACAATTTTTTTGTAATAATGTAACGTTCCAGTCTGAATTAAATCTATAACAGCTCCAAGAAGAAGGACACTTTCAGGTTCATGGGAACACTAATTTTTATTTACAAGTACTGGTGGTACACATCTATACAAATAATGAACTCTGGGTTATCATACAAAGAATTACCTGTTCAATGATTTAATACAAGGTAATGCAATGAATAAAGATTTGATCACTAGTGCACGAATTAATCACAAGTACTGTTTATTCCAAGGTCGTATATTATTCATCTTTCTCGAGTCTACGTTGAATCTAATTGCTAGGTCAGCGGCATACATATATTAACAGACGGCGTAATAAACGAAACCACAAAAGGCTCACTTTTTAAAAACAGACTTTAACTCCCGCCTATGGAGTCACTTCAGAGAAAAACAAAAACAACAGTATATTCGTTTGAAACACAATTGTCCGATTACTACACTGTACATGGTGCTGACTTTCTCTGAAAAAGTAATACTGTCGATTTAAATTGTTATTGAATGTTTTGCTTTGTTTCATGCTGACTGGTTTTTGTATGGGGCAATAGTTGTCTTAAGCAGTATTGTACTTTTTTTATGGCAGGAAGACGTTGACGTAGTAATAGTCGCATAAAGACTACTGTTACGTAAGTAACTTATTATTACGATGACTACTATTAAGTCAGAAATTTACTATTAAGAATACTACTATTATGTAAATTACTATGACTTTATAAAATTGAGTATATATGTTTCATGTACTAGAAATCGGAAAATCCAGTGCATTGAAGCGGTTTCTTATACATTCTTAAATATATTTCTGAAATATTTCTCTACACAAAAATCATTGCTCAGGTATCTTTTTGTATTACAATATCACATATCATACCGTTTAAACTATAGATATTCGTACTTTTGTTTCACACCATCGCATTATCTTGCTTCAATGAATATCTTTCCTTTTGTTCTTCCGAGCAAAAAATTTTCCAACTAGCATTGGAAATGCAAATACAAACGGCAAGAGATACGGAACTTTCGGCAAACATTTACAATACTTCCAACTAAACACTTCCGTGTTCGACTACTCCTGGAGAATTTCAATATTTGAAACTTGCTCGCTCTTGTGTGTTTCCGTGCAAGAATAACTTTCAGAAATGCAAGGTCTTCTATGGATTCAAACTAAAGTCAGAAAAAGGTATGCAGCGTTCACTGGATGGCGTAAAAAATACAATATTTTTATGTCTTATCTCATATGAAACATTGTAGATAAAAGTTTTTATTCTGCCATGCATTTTTTTCCAAATATCCGAAGGGAAAAGTGGAAAAAATAGTATTTAAATCTATTCTACTGTAAGAAATTATTTCTACTACACAGGAAGAAACTTATCTTATTTCTGTTTTCCAATGTAGTTGCTTGTAAACACGTATGACAAAATAAGCTTTCCTTTTTATCCACAATATTTTTCTCCGTTTTCGAAACACTTTTTCGCACAAGAAGAAACGTATCTTAATTGTGTTTTACAATATATCTGCTTCTAAATACGTATGACAAAAATCAAGCTTAACTTTTATCCATGATGTTTTTCTCCGTTTTTGAAATACTTACCTACATATGTAGATAGAACATATATTATAATAGAAAATATTAAAAGTTTTATTCCAAAATTACATTGTTATACATTTCTGCATAAATTTACATCAAACTGATCAAATAAGATTTAAAAGGAATTTTAAATTTTTAATCCATTTTCATTAAATTTGACTTCATATCGTCTTAATAAATACACTAATTAGATATTGTATAGACTACTATTACATAAGTAACTTACTTCTACTATTACTAAGACTACTAGTATTTTATAAGTAACTTACTTGTTCTATTACGAAAGCTACTACTACATAAGTAACTTACTCGTTCTATGAGGAAGTGAAGAAGACTACTATTACATAGGTAACTTACTCGTACTATTACGAAGACTACTATTATATAAGTAACTTACTCGTACTATTACGAAGACTACTATTACATAAAACATTTACTCGTACTATTAGGAAGACTACTATTGCATAAGTAACTTACTCGTACTGTTACGAAGATTACTATTACGTAAATTACTATTACTTAATACAATTGAAACTATACGTTTCATGTACTAGTTCCTGGAATAGAGTGCATTGAAACAATTTCCTATGTATTCTTAAATATATTTCTGAGATAATTATGTACACAAAAAATTATTGCTTGTGTATCATTCATATTACAATATCACATATCATTCCGTTTAAACTGTAGATATTCGCAGTTTTGTTTCACACCACCGCATTAGCTTTCTTCAATGAATATCTTTCCTTTAATATTTTTTTCTTTTGGAGCAAAAACTTCCCAACTAGCATCGGAAATGCAAATACAAACGGCAAGAGAACTGAACTTTCGGCTAACATTTGCAATAGCTCCAGCTAAACGCTTCCGTGTTCTACTACTCCTGGAGAATTTCAATATTTGAAACTTGCTCGCTCTTGTGTGTCTCCGTGCAAGAATAACTTCCAGAAATGCAAGATCTTCCATGGATTCAAACTAAAGTCAGGAAAAAGGTATGCAAAGTTCACTGGATGGTGTAAAAATGCGATATTTTTATGCCTTATCTCATATGAAACATTGTAGATGAAATTTTTATTCAGCCATGCATTTTTTCCAAAGTTCCGAAGAGAAAAGTGGAAAAAAATAGTATTTAAATTTATTCTACTGTAGGAAATTATTTCTACTGCACAAGAAGAAACTTATCTTATTTCTGTTTTACAATATATCTGGCTTGTAAATACGTATGACAAAAATAAGCTTAACTTTTATCCATGATGTTTTTCTCCGTTTTGGAAATACTTACCTTCATATGTAGATAGAACATATATTATAATACAAAATATTAAAAGTTTTATTCCTAACTTACATTGTTATGCATTTCTGCATAAATTTACATCAAACTGATCAAATAAGATGTAAAAGGATTTTTAAATTTTTAATCCATTTTCTTTGAATTTGACTACATATCGTCTTAAAAATACAATAATTATATATTGTGAAGACTACTGTTACATAAGTCACTTACTCTTACTATTACGAAGACTACGACTATTTCATAAGTAAATTACTCGTACTATGAGGAAGACTACTATTACATAAGTAACATACTCGTACTATGAGGAAGACTACTATTACATAAGTAACATACTCATATTACTATTAAGAAGACTACTATTACATAAAACACTTACTCGTACCATTACGAAGACTACTATTACATAAAACACTTACTCGTACTATTAGGAAGACTACTATTGCGTAAATTACTATTACTTAATACAGTTGAGAATATACGTTTTATGTACTAGTTGTTGGAATAGCAAGTGCATTGAAACAATTTCCTATGCATTCTTAAATATATTTCTGAAATATTTATGTACACAAAAATTATTGCTTGTGTATCTTTCATATTACAATATCACATATCAATCCGTTTAAAATGTAGATATTCGCAGTTTTGTTTCACACCACCGCATTAGCTTGCTTCAATGAATATCGTTCCTTTTGTTCTTTGAAGCAAAAACTTTTCCAACTAGTATTGGAAATGCAAATACAAACGGCAAGAAAAGCGAACTTTCGGCTAACATTTGCAATACCTTCAACTAAACGCTTCCGATGTTCTACTACTCCTGGAGAATTTCAATATTTGAAACTTGCTCGCTATTGTGTCTCCGTGCAAGAATAACTTTCAGAAATGCAAGATCTTCCATGGATTCAAACTAAAGTCAGAAAGAGGTATGCAAAGTTCAGTGGATGGCGTAAAAAATACGATATTTTTATGTCTTATCGCATATGAAACAATGCAGATGAAATTTTTTATTCTGTCATGCGTTTTTTCCAAATTTCCTAAGAGAAAAGTGGAAAAAATAGTATTTAAATCTATTCTACTGTAGCAAATTATTTCTACTACACAGGAAGAAACTTATCTTATTTCTGTTCTACAATATATTTTCTTGTAAATAAGCATGACAGAAAGAAGCTTTATTTTTTTCCATGATGTTGTTCTCGGTTTAGGGAACACTTACATGCTATGTAGATAGATGATATATTAGAATAAAAATATTAAAATTTTTTTGTTCCTAATTTTTACTTTTATATATTTCAGCACAAATTTACGTCAAACTGGTCAAAGAAACTGTAAAAAAATTTTTAACTTTTTAATTTCTTTCTTAAAATTTGACAATATATTTTTATTAAGAAGGACAAATAAAATAATTTAAAAGAAGCGTATAGCTCAATATAAAGACAAATTTTATCAATAAATTAAATTTAAATCAATCAAAAGTATATATAATAACAAAGATGATTCATAAAAATTACATTATATTTTCAATAATTCATTAAATTAAAATGCATGCCAGTAAAAGATCAAATATAAATATGTAATTCAAAAACGTAGGATTGTTAAAATTTTCATTTGTATAAATTTTGGGGTCACTGATAATTCATTAAATTAACAAATGTTAAATTTGAATTTTATTCTGCTCTTATTATAAATTAAATCACAAAAATTTAGAATTATTATAATAATAATTTTAAATAATTTATGACTAAAAACATTTTTAGTATTTTTATATTAGATTAAGAGGATAAATTCAAGTTTGAATTTTAACAACAAAAGATAAACTATTTTTCTTGCAATATTGTAACGTTTCAGTCTGAATTAGATATATAACGGCTTCAAGACGAAGGTCACTTTCAGGTTCAGGGGAAAATTAATTTTTATTTACAAGCACTGGTGGTATACATATATACAAATAATGAACTCTGGGTATCATACAAAGAAATGAAAAAAATCTTTACCTGTTCAAAGATTTAATACAAGGTAATGCAATGAATCAAAGATTTGATCACTAGTGCACGAATTAATCACAAGTACTGTTTATTCCAAGGTCGTAGATTATTTAACGTTCTCGAGACTACGTTGAATCTAATTGCCAGGTCAGCGGCATACATATATTAACAGACGGCGTAAAAAACGAAACCACAAAAGACTCACTTTTAAAAACAGGCGGAAACTCCCGCCTATGCAGTCACTTCAGAGAAAAAACAACAACACTATATTCGTTTGAAATACAATTGTCCGATTACTACACTGTACATGGTGCTGACATTTCTCTGAAATACTAATACTGTAGATTTAAATTGTTATTGAATATTTTGCTTTGTTTCATGCTGACTGGTTTTTGTATGGGGCAATAGTTGTCTTAAGCAGTATTGTACTTTTCTTCATGGCATGAAGATGTTGACGTAATAATAGTCGCAAGAAGACTACTATTACGTAAGTAACATTATTACGATAACTACCATTAAGTGAGAAATTTACTATTACGAAGACTACTATTATGTAAATTACTATGACTTAATAAAATTGAGTATATATGTTTCATGTACTAGAAATCGGAAAATCAAGTGCATTGAAGAGGTTTCTTATGCATTTTTAAAATATATTTCTGAAATATTTCTCTACATAAAAATCATTGCTGAGGTATATTTTCTAGTACAATATCACATATCATACCGTTTAAACTACAGATATTCGCACTTTTGTTTCACACCACCGCATTATCTTGCTTCAATGAATATCTTTCCTTTTGTTCTTCCGAGAAAAAACTTTTCCAACTTGCATTGGAAATAAAATACAAACGGAACGAAAAGCGAACTTCGGCTAACATTTGCAATACCTTCAACTAAACGCTTCCGTGTTCTATTCTACTCCTGGAGAATTTCAATATTTGAAACTTGCTCGCTCTTGTGTGTCTCCGTGCAGAAATAATTTTCAGAAATGCAAGATCTTCCATGGATTCAAACTAAAGTCAGAAAAAGGTATGCAAAGTTCAGTGGATAGCGTAAAAATTAAATATTTCTATGTCTCATTTCATATGAAACATTGTATATGAAATTTTTTTATTCTGTCATGCATTTTTTCCAAAGTTCCGATGAGAAAAGTGGAAAAAAATAGTATTTAAATCTATTCTACTGTAAGAAATTATTTCTACTACACAAGAATAAACTTATCTTATTTCCGTTTTACAATATACTGGCTTGTAAATACGTATGACAAAAATAAGCTTTACTTTATCCACAATATTTTTCTCTGTTTTGGAAACGTTTGCATACATATGTAGATAGAACGTATATTATAATAAAAAATAATAAACGTTTTTTCCTAACTTATATTTTTATACATTTCTGCCCAGAGTTACATCAAACTGACCAAACCAGATGTAAAAAGTATTTTTAACTTTTAAATGCCGTACCTAAAATTTGATTGCATGAAGAATAAATTAAATGATTTAAAAGAAACGTATTGCTGAATATAAAGAGAAAAAAATCTGTCGAAAAATTCAGATTGCAAGGAATATCATAACAATGAAGATTCATTACAATTCCATTATATATTTCAATATTTTATTGAATTACAAATGTATAGCCAGTAATGATACAAATATAATTATGTCGTGTAACATTTAAAAAAACAAAACAATGTTTTTAATTTTTTAATTGGGATTGTTAAATAATTTTTATTTGTGAGGAAATTCTTTCAGAACTGTGTCACACTTAGCAATACTAACATAAACATTTTTCGCCTAATTTTTCAGTAATAAGTTAAATTTGAATTTGACTCTGATTCCATTATAAATTAAATCACAAATATTCAACGATTATTATAACTTTAATTTTAAATTATTTGCGACTGAAAACATTTGTGGTATTACTATCTTCATGAAATTACAAGACAAAATTTATGTTGGAATTTTAATTATGAAAGGTAAACACTTTTTTTACAAAATCCATATAAAATTCACTGTACCATGCAATTTAAGAAAATTATAATTTATTTTAAAGCTTTCTATATTTTATTTAGTTTATAAAAGGAAAAGAATGACTTTATCCTCAAGAAACAAATTTCCTTTATATAATAAAAATAAATATTTTTGCTCGAATTATCATATTCGAACAAAAATTGCTTTTGTAAAAAATCGTATAAATATACATAATATAAATTAAAAAAATATAAAAATAAAATATAAATGTAAAACTTATAAAACATTAAGGATACTTATTTTTTAAAAGCTCACTTTCTCAAAGTCTCTCTAAATTTATCATAAATGTATTTCAGTTTAACTTTCTATTATTTTTTTAATTCCGAAAAATATTTTTATTATCGGACCAGAATCATAATGGAATAAATAGCATATGCCTGTAGAAAAGTGTTCTTATTATTAAATAAAAGACAGCAAACTCATTTAATGACAATTATTTGCATAATGTTACTGAACAATGCAATTACTAATAAAATTCTGTGGGAGTGTCAGTGATATAACTTAAATGCTTATGATATATTGTTAATTTTAATTATAGTTCTTTTTTTTTTCATACGGCTGCAAAGAATATTTAATTCACCGTTTATTTAAGCTCCGTAAAAAACAAATGGCAATAATAGAAGAATCGGTAACTTAGAAATCACCGGCATTTGAAACCATCAATGTTTTTAAGCCGAATAAGCATTTTGTGCATGGCAAGAATTTGCAAACCACTGCTGCAAGCCACTGATGTTAAAAACTTAAAAATTAATTATAGTAGAATTAATCATAGCAAATAATTATTAATTGTTATGATTCAGATTAATCATTGCAAGCCACTGCTGTTAAAAACTGCAAACTCATTTAATGAAAAGTAATTACATATTATTATTGAATAATACAATTACTAGTAAAGCTCTGTATGAGTATAAATTATATACCTGGAATGCTTTTACTATAATGTAAATTTTAATTATAGTTATTTTTTTTTACTATTGAATTGCAAAGAATATTTAATTCACAGTTTATGGGTAAGCCAGAAAAACACATGACAGTAATAGAAGAATCGGTTAACTTAGGAAATCACCAGCATTTGAAACCATCAATTTTTTTCGAGCCGAATAAGCATTTTGTGCATGGCAAGAGTTTGCAAACCACTCTGCCCTTTAACGAACGACGACAGAACTCAGACGGGCAAAACGTTCGAAGAATTGAACCAATTTCCTGGCATCCTTCGGGCTTGGAAGGAAGGTTTCAAATACTGGCAACATTTTAGAACTTCTAAACAGTATTCAAATGATCCTTTTTCAAAGTTTGGGAGAAATATTCAAATCAGAGAGAAGACGTAAAAGCCGATGGGGGTGTGAGTGTGGGTGGAGAAAAAAGAAGTCGGTTTGAGGAAAGGAAAAAAAAAGCACTTCTTCTCCCTCTGGGGGTATTGAAAAGACAGGGTTGGCCTTACCTTGCTTTACTTTTCTTTCTTCTTACTAGCTGAATTTAAATTCTATTGCCTCAATAATTTTACTTGCAAATTATGCTTCAAGCCGCAACAATAAAATCATTTTGTTCTGAAAAATCAAATGAAACTCCCAAGTTTAATTTTTGCCATGGAATGTTAAAATGTGTTTAATGATTTGGAAAATTGGATTGGGGGTGTGAAGTTCTTTAAAAGAAATTATGGTAATAATTGTTGAAATATGAGGCTTCAGGCTTAGCTGTCGTTGGAAAGTTAATTATCTGAAAATATAGTAAAAAATCGAATTTGCTTTAAATTGTTTAGCAAGTGTTCAGCGATACATTTTTTGTAATAAATATACTCAACATTTTATTGAACGGAATTACGATTAAGATTGCTGAAAAAGTTAATTGCTATAAATAACAAATAATATTTTTAACACTTTCCATATTTAGATCTCTTTATTTATATTACAAAAAAATTATTAAAATTATTTAATTTAAAACCGCAAAAACAATGTAAAAATGTGTTTCGCGTGAAGCTGTAAATATTGAAATGCATATCATATAACGTTAAATATTTTTATTAAAATTAATTAAGTTAAAATGCAAAAAAAATTTAAAAAGGTGTTTAGCATGAGGCTGTAAATATTAAAAATCATGTATATCATGTATTTAAAAATGGGTTTATCATGAAGCTCAAATATTTTTGTGTATATTTTTGTGTATATCTAACAATTTATCAGATAAAGGAGGCTGTTTCTTTATTTCTTTATTTTTTTTTAAATTATTCTTTCATGTAAAATTATCTGTTACAAAAACAGAAAAACGTTTCTTCGAGGAATAAAAATATTATCCTTCTATATATACAAATATAAAATTGCAATTATTTCAAATGTGTTGTATTGTGAACTCAAATTCTAGCTATAAGCAAAACAATTTGAAAATGTTATTATCATGAATATGCAACTATTAGGGAGTAGTTTATATATTGTCAAATATTTTTCATATAATTTCCGATTTATTAAAAACAGGGTAGCTTCTTAAATTTTTTTACGATTAAATATGTTTAAAAAAACAATCTATTAAAAAATAATCAAAACTATTCTGCAAAGTCCAAAATATTTTTATTCTATATACATTGATGGAATTATACCTATTGCAATTTCAAATTATATCTGGAAATATTTATTCTTAAATCTGAGATAACAATTGAATTCTTAAAGTTATCTTCGATAGCTAAATACTTTTTTTTTTTTTTTTTTTTTTTTGAATGCACAAATTTAAAAAAAAAATGACGTAGTACAGAAATTTACAAGCATGTTTATAAATATTGAAAAGTATCATGTATCGTCAAATATTTTTGTCTGTTTCTTAAATTTTTTTAAAATCTTTCTTCCATGAAAATGATCTGTTGCAAAAATAGCAAAACGTTTAGGCATAAAATAAACAAGGATAAAAATAAATAAGGAATAAAAATGTTATCTTTTTATCAACAAATATAAAATTGCAACTATTCAAATGTGTTCCATTGCAAACTCAAATTATAGCTATAAGGAAAACAGATTGAAAATGTTCTTAGAAGGAATTTGCAAATATCAGGGAATAGTTTATATACTGTCAAATTTTTTTAAATTTAGTTTCCAATTTATAAGAAGTCAAACGTCTTAAATTTTAACATGTTGATTAAATATGTTTTAAAAACTATATATTATCAGAACTTTTCTGCAGTGTCCAAAATATCGCCATTCTACATGCGTTGATGGAATTATACCTATAACAATTTCAAATTATAGCTGAGAATTTGTATATTTAGAAAAAAATTATTTATTCTTCAATCTTATATAGCAATTGAATTCTTAAAGTTATCTTCAATATTTGAAAGGCTATTTTAAGCACACAAAATATAAAAAATTGACGTAGCTCAGAAATTTACAAGAAAGTCTGTAAATATTGATAAGTATCATGTATCGTCAAATAATTTTGTGTTTAACTTTAAATTTGTCTGATAAAGGAGACTATTTATTTAGGTTTTTTTTTTAAATTATTCTTTCATGAAAAATGATCTGTTACAGAAATAGCAAAACGTGTCTGTGAGGAATAAAAATATTACCATTCTATACACAAATATAAAATTGCAACTATTTCAAATGTGTTGCATTGCAAACTCAAATTGTAGTTATAATCAAACAGATTGTAAATCTTCTTAGTGTGAATTTGTAAATATTAGAGAAAGTTTATAAACTGTCAATTGTTTTTACATAATTTCTAATTTATAAAAAATTAGGACTGTTTCTTAAATTTTTACGTTATGATTAATTATATTTTAAAAATGATCTATTATAAAAATATTCAGAACTTTTCTGCAAAGTCCTTTGGACTTTGGACCTTGCAGAACAGTCCTTTGGGCTTTGATGAAAGGTTCTGATTATTTTTAATAGATCATTTCTTAAAACGTAATTAATCGTTATGTAAAAAAATTTAAGAAGCAGTCCTGTATTTTTATGAATTGGAAATTATATAAACAATAAATATATATATTAAAAATACAATTGAATTACACCTATTGCAATTTCAATTTAATACACCTATTACAATTGGGAATTTGAATATTCAGAAAAAGCCAATTATTTATTTTTAAATCTGAGAGGGCAAGTGAATCCTTAAAATTGTCTTCAATATCTGAAACGCTTTTTTAAGCACACAAATTTAAAAAAAGTTCAGCACGAAGTTCAGATTTTTACAAGCATGCCTTCATAAAATTAATTGTAAAAATAATTTGTTGAAAATTAGTAAATAACTTAGTTATAAGCTTTAAGAATTGTTTAAGTTAAAATATTTAGCGACAAGAAATTAATTGTGAAATAATTAATCAACGTCACTTATGTTAGTTGTGAAAGAAAATTAACTTTTTCTTGGAATATTTTGTGCCAATTATGTTGTTAATAAAGAAATTTTTTTAAGGAACATTCATGTGGTAATTTATTTTTAAAATTTCTGGGAATTGACGCTATTTTTAGCATTATAAATTGTTTTCGTTGATTATTTCGGTGCAATTAATTTCTGAATAAGTACATTCAATTACTAGTGAATTTATTGTATTTCGAACTCGAGAAAAAGTTGTTTTATTCATTTGTGATTTAATAGTGATGATAGTAAAATGAACAAGAAATCGAACCCACTGATGTCATAATTTGACAGCACAACTTTCGGAAACCAATTGAAAGCACTCGAATTTGACAGTTTCGCATCGACTAGGTTTAGTTTGTCCCTTAGGCCATTTTTGTGCAGACTTTGGACTAATTAGACCAGGAACTACAGTTCAACGTGGATTCTGAACCACTAACAAACATCCATGCCATCACCATTATTCAAAACCTAAAGCCTGTGGTAGCAAAAGCCAAAAGAGCTATATCGAGCTGCTGCTTCGACTACAACTGCTTTGAGGAAGTTTTGTGTTGTTTAAGTTCAAGACAGGTAAACAAGAGAAAGATATTCTGAAAATCGTTTTTAAAAATAATTACCTATATCTCTAAACGGAAGAATGATCGCGTTTATAATATTGATATACGAACATGAATTTCCTTTGATAAATCAGTTAACTGATGTATGCTTAAGTGATGAAAAATCAAACTTCTTGCATTTTGAAAGAAAATTAAAGTTAAATATCAAAAGTATGGTTTCAAGAAAATCCAAACAGTTATAAAACTGAATAGTATCTGAATTCCTTTAAACAGCTTATTAAAATACTGCATTTTAATTAAAGCATCAGCCTAACTACACTTTAATAAGTTGTATCAAAAACTGAACTGCTTCAAACTCGTTTAATTCCCATTTAACCTTCAGAGCCTTCAACGAGCGAATAACTAAGTATATGAGACAACACATGCACGACATTTCCCCGTGCACTAAATCAAATTGTCGAGCAAAGATGGCTTTTAGAAAATGGCTATTACTTCTCCCTCCTTCGAATTGGGGGACGAAATGGCAATCTTCCAGAAAGCCAGGTTGAAAATTTAATTAAGAAATCGGGACTCGGTATTACCTGTCGTGAGCCGGTACTACATAATAATGGTCGGGACCGTTGCCATGGTGACGAACGTGAGAGATGTCGCCGAGGTGTCATCGTGCAGGCAGAATGCGTTGGCGATATGGGCTTATTAGCATATAATTTATGGTATCAAGCCAGAAAGCAGTACAGAGGGGAAGGTGAAAGAGATAACCCAACTCCCTTGGTCACTCAGCTAGAAATCACATCAACGCCAGGCAAAAAGGAAAAGACGAAATGAAATTATGAATAGAATATATTCCCAAGAAAATCTTTGCTCTAGGTACTTTATACCTACTCTCCTTCACTGATTATATATAATACTGCAAATACAAGAGTTCAGAATTTACTCAAGGTGTTATTTTATTTTGAAATAATATTGGAATATTTTTTAATCGTTCCTTATTGCTCCTTTCCGAAGTTTATGGTGATGATAACTTATTTCAGAAAGTAATTGCGATGATGACAATTTTAAATCACTATTTGATGTATCACTTTTTAAAATTTAAATTTTCCGTTGATTGGTAGTGTTTTAATGTTATAATTTCCAATTTGTAACAACTAACCAGCAACTCCATTATAATCTTGGTATATGAAGTTTCCTACCATCATTTAGCGATTACATATAATACCACAAATAGAAGAGTACAGGATTTATTCAATTCATTATTTTGTTTTGAAAAAATATTAAAATACTTTTTTTCAATCATTACTTATTTGCTTTTCTTTTCCATGTACTTCATTACAAAGATTATGGGGATGATAACTTTTTTTTTTAAATTAATTACGATCATGACAATTTTAAATCATTATCTTGAAGTATCATTTTTTAAAATTTAAATTTTCATTGATCTGTAGTGTTTCAATTTTTAATTTCGAATGTTTAACAGCTAACTCCATCATAATCATATCTATGATGTACATATCATAATAATTTTAACTTTGAAATAAGAGTCCCAATCAAACTTTTTAAAACATCCATCATAAATTATTTGGTAAATTTGGCTTGAGCAAATGAAAGTTATTAGCCTTAATATTTTAATTGATTTTCACAGATATTGTATAGAAATTGAAATATCTTTCTGCTTATAGATTTTTTTTTGTATAAACATACAGCTATAGAAAAAATTAATATGAATGCTACATGAAAATATAATAAATCAGCAAATTTTGAAATCGTAATATTATAAATGATTGATGTACATATGATATAGGCATGAAGATAATTATGAAATCTAAGTTAAAAACATCGTTTCAATTATTTTTTTTTCAAATAAGTTATAAACATATCAGGACAAGATACATAATTATGGGGTTGTAAAAAAATATCATCATCATTAATAGCACGACAGCAAGTGCAGGCCTTCCTTTGAAGAGATTTCCATGCATTCGTCTGGGTCCAAAGTAGTTATAAAATTCTTAACCTTTAATTTAGAAAATCATTTTGAATTGCTTCTATCCATCACAACTTGGGTAGTCCTATTTGTCCCTGGGGCTTTACCAAAATGAAAACTATAAAAAAAATATACTAAATAATACCAAAAAATTTATAATAAAAATATAAAAAAGTCAGTTTACATAAAATTAAGGTAAAATTATTATGTCGATTTTATTACAAGCAAATGCACTAAACATTTTTCATTAACTATTGTGCTATTGTGTCCAAATTCCAACTTTTTATTAAAAGTTTAGTTCTGTGTACTTACAATTAGTTTTTTGCAAAACGCAGAAGAGTGTCTTAAATTAATGATGTAAGGTCATTTCAGCTCCTTCACAACTTTCATCAAACAAACAATTTATTATTCATATCATCTTTCCATACTGCGTTACTAATCAAACGAAGAGACAGAATAATAACAAAATTTAGTAAATTCGTTAGACTTTTTTAATTGACAATCCTAATTAACAAAGTCAATTTCATTATTAAAACAAGCAGCGGAAATTAAATATTACTAACTAGGTTATTAATTTCATTATTAAACACGCAAGACCAAATTCTTTCATAATAAATTGCTGACATACGAAATCATGATAAAAATAAATGCAGTACAAAATAAATTATAAGGTATGGTAATTAAATAGAAAGTAGGTAAATTTTAAAAGATTTGTAAATCATAAATTATAAAATTGGGCGCATTTGTTATAACTCATTATATTGACCATAGGAAATATAAATAATGTAAATATATGAAAAAATACATAATATGCTAATTGAAATTCTTCTCACAGTATCTATCAAACTAAGTGTATCAATTTATGAAATAAACTTGCGATTTAAAATGTGTACGCTAGTGAAAAATTTAGTAAAATTCCATGCATATGAATTCAAAATAAAACATTAATTCTGCTAAAAATATATTATTATTATTATTATTAAGTAAAACTTTCTTGATATAAAAAGTCTTGAAACTTTCTTGATGCTCAAATTGTTTTTTTGTGCTACAAATTTATTTTGAAAAAAAAATACCATGTTTAACATTTGCCATAGTTTAAGTTATAAACTATGGCAAGTGTAAAAAATGTAGAGCATTTTTAAAGTTAACTGGTTTTTTGTTATTAACTGATTATTTTTATTACTGATTATGTTAAAATTAACTGTTATGTTTTTTTTATCCTTCATTGAATATGTTAATCGTAATAAAAATATCAATTTATAAACATTTATCTTTGTTAACAGGTGTTAAAAATTTAACCATGTACAATAAGTATTTTGTGACCCCTAGCGATAAACCATTTTGATCATTGGTGTAAGATTCAAAGAAGTATTTCTTCTATTTTTCTGATTTCTTACCGTTTATCGTGAGATGAAGCAATTTGGAAAACATCCAAATTTATTTTATATTCAAACCTTAATCACTTAATCAGATTGAAGTTAATCTTGGAAAATATTTTGCTCTTTTATTTAAGTAGAAGTTTTTATGAATTATTACTACTAAGCACGCTAGTTTTAAATAAAGCGTCACTTTTTTCTCATTTTTAGAAATAATTTGCTTATCTTTATTAATAAATGTCTCAAATTTTTAATTATCTCCAAATTTATATAAAGAAAATACATTACAAAAAAAGTTTCAGTACATTTTACACAGTTTATAACCACAAAAGTTATTTCCTTTTTGAAAAAATTTTTAGATTTTCACTATATTTCCATATTGTTTTCTAACCAAAATGATGTTATCATTTTGGTTAGAAAAATTGAAATATTTGAAATTAAAAATTAAAATTGGAAAAAAAAAAAAATCATAAATTGAAAATGTTTGTTCTTTTTTTTTATCTTTATTAATAAATGTCTCAAATTTTTAACTATTTTAAAATTTATATAAAAAAATACTCAACAAAAGGAAAAAAATAGTTTCAAAACATTTTACCAGTTTATAACCACAAAGTTATTTCCTTTTCCGAAAATATTTTTATATTTTCGTCATGTTCCCATATTGTTTTTTTAACCAAAATGATAATATCCTGATTTTCTTTCATCAGAAATAATCAACAATATATATCTGTGTGGTATTTTTTAGAGTGCATTTTGTTTGGTTTTAGAAATGCTTAAGATTTATCTCTGAAACTACTCTCCAAATTGAAAATTTGTTGTTGTTTTTATTGCTTAATACTCATTGAAAGAAGTTTTAACTGCAAAAAAAAAAAAAAAAAAACCTTTGAATACGCCACATCCATGCTAATAAACAAACTGTATTTTACTTTGGAGTGAATGGATAACAAAATAAGTATGCTGGCAAGTCCCCAATTTACATCCTTATCTTTCGCCTGCAGTTCTATTCAATATGGTCTTTAATTGATTGAGCTTCTTATCAAAAACTGGCTTATCTGCTTTAGAAATACTTTCCTTTCGTATCGCAAATTTGTTGCTTGGCAAAATAATGCGATAAACATCCATCCAGAAATGCAATTTATTTAATTCACTGTGTTTTTTATGTGCTGTTTTTACGCATTATATGAGATTTTAAAAGGATCGCGAGGTTTATCTTTTTGTCAGTGGTATGTATTGAATAAATGTTGCTTGTTTTAAATATCCCTGATTATTCTGTTAGAAGTGTTTAGAAATTTAAAAAAGGAAGGAAATGAAGCATCGTGAATCTGAATAATTATCTTCATATTAAACTATATTTCATAAGAAAAGTAATATTTTAAAAAATAAATATGATAATAAGATATGTATGGTAATATGATGATTTTGATTTGAAATAAATATGATTTTTTATTCAGGATTTTTAAAAGTAAATACGATTTATGATTAATAAATTTGATTTATGATTAATAAATTTGATTTATGATTTTTTTGTTTCGTTGATAGGATTTTGTTTTAAAATTAATATCATGATTTTTTTTTGTGATTTTCAAGAATTGGATTAAATATTTAAAAATCTCTAATTTTAAAATTAAAAACAATTAATTACATCGTTATCAGTGCTTTCATTGTTTTAAATTTTCCAATGGTCCATTTTAATAATATGAGGTAATCAAAGGATACACAGAAATTTCAAAGTGCCAGAGATAGACATCACTCAGATGTCTGAAAATTTCAAACACGTAAAGTTTTTTATAACTAAAAATAAAACAATATTTTATTATAACTTTAAAAGTATATATATTAACATTGTAACTATTCTCCTCCTACGCACTGCAAGAGGGGTCTTGCTTGCGTTCAGGAGAAATGATCAGTAGGCTTTGAGACTCTCACCCAAGATGAAGTATGTGTACAGGAAGTACGGAACCAAGCGTAACTCAAACACTAGGATTATTTTGACGTCAAATTTCACACAGATGTCAAGGACAGTGCTAGCAACAGAAAAAAAAAAAATAACTGAATTTCCATATGCCCGGAAAAATTAAATTGAAAGCTGGTCTTACTTTTTGGACACAGTTGTAAAATCCCTTTGGTTTATCTCGAATAGCGATATCAGCTCAAGATATCTTTCAAGAATAGTTATTTCTTGAATGATGTATGAAAGAAAGATCATTTGCTTCCAAACTTTTCAAATGGAATCCTCGAAGTTCCAAAGACAGTGAGAGAGAAAGAGTTTGCGCAATTTGACGATTGTCCCCTACAAAGGAAATCCACGTCGGGCATATTTTTTGCGCGAAATAGAACTGCCATTTTCGCTAGATTGCATCGTTTCAGAAATAAATTGAGCGTACACAGTGAAACGCACCCATAGAGAAAGCCTGAGTGCCAGGGATGAAATTTCAATGCTCCATCCACCTGCTATTCGAGAGTCCCTGAACTAGAAGCCTGAATCTCTTTTTTATATTTAGATAAATTTGTGTTAAATTACGCATTCACTTTTTTTCTATTGGGGGAGTCACTTTTAGAAAGAATAAAAATCCAATGAAAATCGTTGTGTTTAACGATATTTTAATTAGATTTTTAATTGCATTTTTTTACCAGTCTTTACTCGTTGTTTGTTTCCATTGCTGGTGCAGTATTTGCATTGTTTGCATCGATAATGTTCGAAACAAACAAGTATATTTGCTTTTAATTTTAGATACTTTTAAAAAGATTTATATTTGTTTATACTTAACTTGTGTTTGTTTACATGAAACTTCTAGCATTCTATCGGATTCTAATTGTGTGGTTCAATATCGTTTTTGATTTTCTTTACCCTTTTCAGAATAATTTAGTTTATAATTTCAAAGTCAAAAATTTTAATTAATTTTTTTATTAATAGATGAATTAATTAAATTTATGTTTGCTTAGTTTGTAATTTAAAGTGTTTGCATCAATTTTTAATTATAAAAAATGTCAAGTAGGTGTATATTTTTTTTTTAATTTATTTTGTTACATTTCCAGAACATATTAAAAATTTTGAATAATATATTTATCAATATTTTTATCAATTTATTGAAATGTTACACATTTTATACAAATTTTTATTTATATTTTACTATATAATCAATAATTGTATTAATATAGATATATAGCATACATATGCCAATAAGTACTAAATGTTTATAATAAAAGACGAAATTTTCATTTTGCTTAAAAAATTGTTCCATCAAAAGTTTCTGTTTTTCTATTGTGCTTTTGAAGGCCTAATATTTATATCTAAAAAGTCAATTAAAAGTAACCCTCAATTAATATAATTCTGTTTTTAAGAAAATTTCAACATTCTCACGTTTTTTAAATAAAAAAATATATATATATATTTCGAGTTGTTTGAAATGAAAATATTAATTGTAAATTAATGCTAATAGTAAATTGTTACACAAATGGTAATATTAAATTAAATTAGTATATGTATGTTAATTAAATTTTCAAAATTCGATTCTTTTAAAATAATATAATTAAAAAATTATATTATTAAAAATTATCATTGAAAAAGACAAAATTAATGATAATTCTAAACTACTTATAATTTTGTAAATAACAATAATTTAATCAAATCTAACTAAAATAATTTGCACATATCTGTACTAAAACTTTGATTTCTAAAAATGGGTAGTAAACCGAAAACTAAACTGCTGTAAATTTTGAGGAAAAATTTACTGCAGTTTAAATTTTTAAATTTGCTATTTAATAATTATATATTTTTTAAATTATAAATAGTAAATAACAAATTTTAAATGATATTGAATAGTTAATGTCATAAATGTTTAAAAACATTTTAGCATCAAATTTACTTTATTTAAATCATAATATATCAAACAATAATCTTTTCAATACATACCTTTAAAAAATACCTCCCTAATATAAATTTTCAGTTTTTCTAGAGTATTAAATTTTTTTTTGACTTTAATTTACTTATTATGAATGCACAATAAATCACTATTAAGATATTTTTTTTATTTCAAAATTTATAAAGAGAGAATAATCAAATCCCTGTACTAAAACTACTAACTTCTTATGTTATAAAAGAAGTTCGTTTGATTATCATTTTCTTTTTCGAACCAAATGAAAAACATCGCAATAAAATTAAAACCTCAATTCCTTAGCGAGTTACTTTCAAATAGCGGCATTCAATTACAGTGGTAAAATCAACCAAACATAATGTAATGCAGCGAAAGCAATTTGTTATAACGTTCTTTTTTAATAAACATTGAGAATAGTAGAATTTTTACTTCAAGTTTTTTAAATTTACTTGACAGTAGATTCTTCTCTCTTTTTTGCACGTAAAGATTTTTTTTTTTCATTTAGTCATCTGAGAAAATGGTGACATTGCATAATTTCGTCTTTTTTTTCATGCCTTAAATAATTTTCCTTTTTGCATATTTCCTTAGCCAGTTATTCAGTATTTTTTCTTTAATTATTTTAATTTAACTCTACTTGATTACTACAGGCATTCTAGCGAATAAAGCTAGTTAATTTAATGAGCAAAAATGTGATTTTCCTTTTTTACCTCCTATTCCCTCTCTCTCTCAGCTATGGTTGCCATGTTTTTGTATTGCATTCCAAACATTTTTCCTTTGTTTTTATCAGTCGCTTTTATGGAATAGATGGGTAATAAGG
Source organism: Caerostris extrusa (assembly GCA_021605095.1). NCBI lineage: Eukaryota > Metazoa > Arthropoda > Arachnida > Araneae > Araneidae > Caerostris > Caerostris extrusa. The sequence continues at coordinate 27,889 of BPLR01008386.1, read as the reverse complement.
TTAAGATGCTAATAAAAAAAAATTATATACATATATACCTAATCATCTAAAGAATTTTATGAGATTCCAACCTTTTTTTTTTCACAAACATTTTTTTTAATTCAAGCAAACGAGATTCTTTAGTAGTTTGTGAAACAAAATGTGTTCTTCAAGAAAGTTAATAAGAAAATTAAGACCGTTAATGATTAGCTTCGAACCAAACATATTAATTTTTTTACAGTTCTTTACTTTTTATGAGTTCATTAATGATTAGGAAGTCTTACTACATTTTCCTAAGTGCAGTTAACGCAATAAATATGCAGCACATTTCTGGCAAAATGGCCTGAGTCTTCTAATTCTTAAGGAGGTTTCCATTTTCCAAATTTTCCCAGTTCAACCTAAAATCATTATTATTTCAAGACTGTGTAACGTGTAATTAATTGAGACAAACTTGCTTAATAGATTTTCACTGTGATTAACTAATGTTACGATTTCATAATAATAATCTAATGATACTTTTTTCAGCATAATTAAGTTTTGTAATTATAAGTAGAATTCAATGTGAATTCATCGATTATGAATTTTTATTTATTTTTAAGAGCGAAAGTTTTTAATTTTTAATGATTTTTTTTATGTGAATTGTAATATCACTTCAAAGTAAACTATATTTAAAAACATTTTAATTAATTATACATTCACTCAATTCCATCAGTAATTATAAATATTTATTTTGGTTCTTAATTGATTTAAGAAGGCCTTATGGAAATGTGATCAAATCTGCATTATGAACTGTAAAATTTTTATTAATAAATATTCATGCATTTTCAAATTTTATACGCAAAATATAATTTATTAATGGCTTCTATATATGAATTTTCCTTCAATTTTCTCAACAATCAAATTTTGTACAAAAATTAAATTTTACTAAATAATTAAAACTAAAAATGTTAACATATAGCTATGTTAAGAATATATGCTATATATTCATATAGATTGCTTTATACTGTTATAATTATTAAATATTTAATATAATAATAATAGTGATAAATTTTTAATCGATATTTTAATAAATATTCTTCTGTAAAAGAGCATTTCCTCATTAAAGACATATTCCTCATAAATAATTTAAATTTATTTTTTATATATTTCATATAAAATATAAATGAAAATTATTTATTAGAATATTACCAAATTAAATATATGTAATTAAAAACTTTGTAAATATGGAAAATATTTATTATTTTTCAATTAAAGTAGCATCTTATCTTTTATATATTAATCATTACTAATCTATTAACTCATGTTTCATTTTTTTAAATATTTAGAAAGTTAAAATTTTCTATAATAAACATATAAAAAAAAGGTTTCAGGACCATTTTTTTTTTTAATTAAAATTGTTTAACTTTTTTTCCAGCCATATTCCTATTCTATTACAGTAATGAAAATATATTTCATTCATTGCAAAAATTATATTAAAATTCATGAATATTTTTATCGAAGGAATAATTTTTGAAATCCAATAAATTCTATTTCTAGAAAATATTTAAATAACTTTATAAAAAAATAATTAGGGAAATTTGTTTTATTAAGCATAAGGGTGGAAGAAATTGCGAAGCATTAACTTTCTAAAATTTTGAAAAGGATTTTCATTTAATTAATTTTTTTCCATATTCGATTTTCTTACTAATAATATGATTAAAATTAATAATTCTCGAAAATTAATGATAATGATAAATTACTGATAAGTAATTAATTCAATTATAATTAATATAAATTTATTTTATCTCTTTTGAAACTGTGATTTCTAAGGATGTGTAAAAAGTGAAATTAAACTACATTAAATTTTCTTAAATAAATTACAAATAAGAAACAAGAAACTATAAATCAAAATTAATAATTTATGTCATAAAGCTTTAAAATATTTTAGCATCAAATTTACTTTTATTTAAATCTTTGTTTTACATTTAAAAAACAATATTGCTTTCAATATATGAATTGAAAAATACCTTCCTAATATTAATTAGTTTTTTTTTGTTTAGTGTTTAATTTTTTTGCTTCAATTTAGTTATTTTTATGAATAATAAATCACTACTAAGATATTTTTTATTCGAAATTTATAAAGAAAGAATAATCAAATCCCTGTGCCAAAACTACTCCTAACTTCTTATGTTATGAAAGAAGCTCGCTCGATTATTATTTTCATTGACAAGCCAAATGAAAATCATCGCAATAAAAATAAAAACCTCAATTCCTTAGTGAGTTACTTTCAAATAGCGGCATTCAATTACAGTGGTAAAATCAACCAAACATAATGTTACGCAGCGAAAGAAATATGTTATAACGTTCTTTTAATAAACATTGAGAATAATAGACTATTTTTTCCAGTTTTTTAAATTTACTTGACAATACCCTTTTTCACTTAAAGATTTTTTTCATTTACCCATCTGAGAAAATGGTGACATTGCATAATTTCGTCTTTTTTTTTTCCATGCCTTACATAATTTTCCTTTTTGCATTTTTCTTTAGCCAGTTATTTCCTTTCGTTTGTTTTCTTTAATTATTTTAATTTAACTCTCTACTTGATTACTACAGGCATTCTAGCGAAGAAAGCTAGTTAATTTAATGAGCAAAAATGTGATTTGCCTTTTTTTACCTACTTTTCCATCTCTCTCAGCTATGGTTGTCATGTTTTTGTTTTGCATTCCAAACGTTTTGTTTTGTTTTTATCAGTCGCCTTGATGACATAGATGGGTAATAAGGTTATGATGCTAATAAAAATTTTATATACATATATACCTAATAACCTAATGGATTTTATGAGAATACAAAGCTTTTTTTTTTACAAACATTTTTTCTCCTTTTTTAATTTATTTTCCCTTACTGAATCTCTAAGCCCACGTGTTTCTTTTAGTAGTTTGTGAAATAAAATGTGTTCTTCAAGAAAACTAATAAGAAATATAAGGCCGTTAATGATTAGCTTCTAACCAAGCATATTCATTTATTAACAGTTCTTTACTTTTTTATGAGTTCATTAATGATTAGGAAGTCTTACTACATTTTCCTAAGTGCAGTTAACACAATAAATATGCAGCACATTTCTGGCAAAATGGCCTGAGTCTTCTAATTCTTTAAGGAGGTTTCCCATTTTTCAAATTTTCCCAGTTCAACATTAAATCATTATTATTTCAAGACTGTGTAACGTGTAATTAATTGAGAGAAACTTGCTTAATAGATTTTTCTTAGTGATTTACTAATGTTACGAGTTCATATTAATAATCTAATGATACTTTTTTTCAGCATAATTAAGTTTTGTAATTATAAGTAAAATTCAATGGGAATTTAACGATTGCGAATTTTATTTGTTTTTAGCGATAATTTTTAATTATTAAGGATCTTTTTTGTGAATTACCTTATCACTTCAAAGTATTTTAAAACATTTTAATTATACATTCATTCTCAATTCCACAATTAATTATAAAAAAAACCTATTTTTGGTTCATATTGGATTTAAAAAGGCCTTTTGGAAATATGATAAAATTTTCAGTATGGATGTATGGATTGTACACACTTTATTAATAAATACATATGAACTGGTCACTAATATTGAAATTTCTCCCTAATTAAAAATATCTCCCAACTATTAAATTCTCCTTAATGCACATATTTTTTTTTTTTTTTTTTTTAATTCAGTTATTTTTCATGAATAATTTAATTTTTTTCATTTCAAAATTTAGAAAGAAAAAGATTTAATTCAGTTATTTTTTTCATGAATAATTAATCACAATTAAGAAATTTTTCATTTCAAAATTTAGAAAGAAAAAGATAATCCTAATCCTCTACCCAAACTTCTCCTAACTTCATATTTTATAAAAAAACTTGATTGATTATTATTTTCTTCGCGAGTCAAATGTAAACATCGCAAAAAAAAAATTAAAAACCTCAATTCCTTAGCGAGTTACTTTCAAATAGCGGCATTCAATTACAGTGGTAAAATCAACCAAACATAATGTTACGCAGCGAAAGAAATATGTTATAACGTTCTTTTAATAAACATTGAGAATAATAGACTATTTTTTTCCAGCTTTTTAAATCTATTTAACAGTACGCTTTTTTCACTTAAAGATTTTTTTGTGAGAAAATAGTGACATTGCATAATTTCGCCTTTTTTTTTCCATGCCTTAAATAATTTTCTTTTTGCATATTTCCTTAGCCAGTTATTCAGTATTTTTCTTTAATTATTTTAATTTAACTCTCTACTTGATTACTACAGGCATTCTAGCGAAGAAAGCTAGTTAATTTAATGAGCAAAAATGTGATTTGCCTTTTTTACCTTCCATTCCCTCTCTCTCTCTCTCAACTAAGATTGCCATGAAAGTTTTGGTTTTGCATTCCAAACATTTTTCTTTGTTTTTATCTGTCTAAGACCTAAATTGATAATAAGGTTAAGATGCTAATAAAAAATGTATACACATATATACCTAATCGCCTAATGGATTTTATGAGACTACAAAGCTTTTTTTTTCAACAAACATTTTTTTTTTCTTTTTAATTCTTTCCCTTAACCAATTTTTTTTTTCTTGAAGAACACATTTTTATTTCACAAACTACTTCTCAGTAGTTTGTGAAATAAAAAATGTGTTCTGCAAGAAAACTAATAAGAAAATTCAGACCGTTAATGATTAGCTTCGAACCAAACATATTCATTTATTAACAGTTCTTTACTTTTTATGAGTTCATTAATGATTAGGAAGTCTTACTACATTTTCCTAAGTGCAGTTAACACAATAAATATGCAGGAACATTTCAGGCAAAATTGCCTGAGTCCTATAATTCTTTAAGGAGGTTTCCCATTTTTCAAATTTTCCCCAGTTCAACATAAAATCATTATTATTTCAAGACAGTGTAACGTGTAATTAATTGAGAGAAACTTTCTTAATAGATTTTTCATAGTGATTTACTAATGTTACGAGTTCCTAATAATATTCTAATGATATTTTTTGCAGTATAATTAAATTTTGTTATTCTAAGAAGTATTCAATGGGAATTTAACGATTGCGAATTTTATTTGTTTTTAGCGATAATTTTTAATTATTAAGAATTTTTTGAAATTACCTTATCACTTCAAAGTATTTTAAAACCTTTTAATTAATTATACATTCACTCTCATTTCCAGCGTTAAATTAGAAAAAAACTATTTTGATTCGTATTGATTTAAAAGGCCTTATGGAAATATGATCATATTTTCAGCATGGATTGTAATCTTTTTATTAATAAAAATATATGAACTGGTTCACTAATATTGAAAATTCTCCCTAATAAAAAAAAAATATCTGCCTATGATTAAATTCTCCTTAATGTATATTTTTTTTGAGTATTTAATTTTTTGCCTTTAATTCAGTTATTTTTCATGAATAATAAATCACAATTTAGAAATTTTTTATTTCAAAATTTAGAAAAAAAGAATAATCAAAATCCTCTACCCAAACTACTCCTAACTTCTTATATTATAAAAAAACTTGCTTGATTATTATTTTCTTTTCGCGAGTCAAATGAAAACATCGCAATAAAAATAAAAACCTCAATTCCTTAGCGAGTTACTTTCAAATAGCGGCATTCAATTACAATGGTAAAAATCAACCAAACATAATGTTACGCTGCGAAAGAAATATGTTATAACGTTCTTTTTAATAAACATTGAGAATAATAGACTATTTTTTCCAGCTTTTTAAATTTACTTGACAATACCCTTTTTTTCACTTAAAGATTTTTTTTTTTTTGGGAGAAAATGGTGACTATGCATAATTTCGTCTTTTTTTTCCATGCCTGAAATAATTTTCCTTTTGCAAATTTCCTTAGCCAGTTATTCAGTTTTTTTCTTTAATTATTTTAATTTAACTCTCTACTTGATTACTACAGGAATTCTAGCAAAGAAAGCTAGTTAATTTAATGAGCAAAAATGTGATTTGCCATTTTTTACCTCATGTCCTCCCCCGGTCCTCTCAGTTGGTTGCCGTGTTTTAGTTTTGCATTCCAAACGTTTTCCTTTGTTTTTATCAGTCGCCTTTACGATATAGATGGGTAATAAGGTTAAGATGCTAATAAAAAAATTTTATATACTTATATACCTAATCACCTAATGGGCTTTATGAGACTACAAAGCTTTTCTTTTCAACAAACTTTTTTTTTCCTTTTATTAATTTCTGCCCTAACCAATCTCTAAGCCCACGAGCTTGTTTAGTAGTATGTGAAATAAAATGTGTTCTTCAAGAAAACTAATAAAAAAATTAAGGCCGTTAATGATTAGCTTCGAACCAAACATATTCATTTATTAACAGTTCTTTACTTTTTATGATTTCATTAATGATTAGGAAATCTTACTACATTTTCCTAAGCGCAGTTAACACATTAAATAAGCAAGACATTTGTGGGAAAAATGGCCTGAGTCCTCTTATTCTTTAAGGAGGTTTCCCATTTTTCAAATTTTCTCAGTTCAACTAAAATCATTATTATTTCAAGACTATGTAACGTGTAATTAATTGAGAGAAACTTGCTTAATAGATTTTCATTGTGATTAAGTGATGTTACGATTTCATAATAATAATCTAATGATATTTTTTATTCAGTATAATTACGTTTTGTAATTGTGAGAAGAAGAATTTAATTTATCGATTTTGAATTTTTATTTCATTAACACTATAGTTTTTAATTTTTTAAGATTTTATTTTTAATTGTGTTGTATTATCACTTCAAAGTAATCTGTATTTAAAAACATTTTAATTAATTATGCATTCACTCAATTCCACCAGTAATTATAAAAAAAATTTTTTTTGATTCTTATTTGATTAAACAAAGCCGGATAGAAATATAATCAGATTTTCAAAAATGTCTTTTTTTCTGTTAAACTTTCAAACTTTATTTTCCTTCCTTTTAGGAAAGTATTAAATTTATACCAATAAAAGATCTAAAATAAATTTTTTAAAAATGTATACCTCGATTAATATAATTTTATATATAAATAAATTTTATCATTGATACACAATTTTTTTAGTAAAACAAAAGAAAATTTTTATTTGGCATTGCTTTAAAAAAAAAAAAGGTTTTCATGTGTTTTAATATATGTTTTTTATATAATTTTTTTCCCTATTCGATTTTCTTAAAAATGACATAAATGAAAACAATAATCCTTGGAAAGATGAAATTACTGATAATAATAAATTACTGATAATTTTGTAAATATCAATAATTAAATCAATTCTAATTAATACGATTTGCTGTTATCCGTTTTAATACTATGATTTCTAATAATATGCAGAAAAGTGAAATCTAAACTATATTACCTTTTGATAATAAATTACAAATATTAAAAAAAAAAAAATAAAAACTTATTTAATAGTTAATGTCATAAATGTGTAAAATATTTTAGCATCAAGTTTACTTTTATTTAAATCTTAATATTTCAAACAATAATCTTTTCATCATATGCCTTTTTTTAATAAAATAGATACATAATATTAATTTTCAGTTTTTTTTTGATTTAGTTTTTTGATCATAATTCAGTTATTTTTCATGAATAATAAATTGATATTAAGTGCTAAAAACTACTCCTAACTTCTTCAGTTCAAAAAGAAGTTCGCTTGATTATTATTTTCTTCGACTTGACAAATGAAAAATATCGCAATAAAAATAAACCCCAATTCCTTAGCGAGTTACTTCAAAATAGCTGCATTCAATTACAATGGTAAAATCAACCAAACATAATGTTACGCAGCGAAAGAAATATGTTATAACGTTCTTTTTAATAAACATTGAGAATAGTAGAACTTTTCTTTCCAGTTTTTTAAATGTACTTCATATTAGTTTCTTGTCCCCTTTTTTGTACTTAAAGATTTTTTTTTTTCCTGAGAAAATGGTGACATTGCATAATTCCGTCTTTTTTTTTTCCATGCCTTAAATAATTTTCCTTTTGCATTTTTCCTTAGCCAGTTATTCAGTATTTTTTCTTTTAATTATTTTAATTTAACTCTCTGCTTCATTACTACAGGCATTCTAGCGAAGAAAGTTAGTTAATTTAATGAGCAAAAATGTGATTTGTCTTTTTTTTTTTACCTCCTATTCCCACTCTCTCTCAGCTATGTTTGCCATGTTTTTGTTTTGCATTCCAAACGTTTTCCTTTTATTTATCAGTCGCCTTTACGATATAGATGGGTAATAAGGGTAAGATGCTAATAAAAAATTTTATATACATATATACCTAATCACCTAATGGATTTTATGAGACTACAAAACTTTTTTTTTTCTAACAAAAATTTTTTTCTAACAAAATTTTTTTTTTCTTCCTTTTTAAATTTATTTTCCTTTTTAACAAATATCTATGCCCACGAGCTTCTTTTAGTAGTTTGTGAAATAAAATGTGTTCGTCAAGAAAACTAGTAAGATAATTAAGGCCATTAATGATTAGCTTCGAACATATTCATTTATTAACAGTTATTTACTTTTTTATGAGTTCATTAATGATTAGGAAGTCTTACTACATTTTCTAAGAGCAGTTAACACAAATATTTATTGTGTTAACATACAGGACATACATAAACAGTTAATATGCAGGACATTTCTGGCAAAATGGCCTGAGTCTTCTAATTCTTTAAGGAAGTTTACCATTTTTGAAATTTTCTCAGTTCAACCTAAAATCACTATTATTTCAAGATTATGCAACATGTAATTAATTGAGAGGAACTTGCGTAATAGATTTTCGTTGTGATTAACTAAAGTTACGAGTTCATAATAATGATCTAATGATGATTTTTTCAGTATAATTACGTTTTTATAACTATAAGAAGAATACAATGTGAATTTATCGTTTTTAATTTTTATTTGTTCAAAGCGATAGTTTTTAATCATTAATTTTTTTTTCATGTGAATTGTATTATCACTTCAAAGGGAACTCTATTTAAATATAATTTCATTAATTATACATTCACACAATTCCACCAGTAATTAAAAATTATTTTGGTTCGTAATTGATTTAAGAAGGTCTTATGGAAATACTACCAGATTTGCAGTATGGATTGTAAACTTTTATGAATGAATATAATCGTTCAATAATTTTGAAATTTATGCAAAAATATAATTTATTAATCTCTTCTATATATGACTTTTTATTCACCTTCTTTAACAATCAAATTTTTATACAAAACCACATTTTACTAAGTAACTAAACTTAAAATTGTAAGATGTTAAAAATTTATGCTGCAAATTGATTGCATTATAATTATCACATATTTCATATAATCATCCCAAAAAATTTTTTTTTTCTTATAAATAGAAATTTATTTATGACTAATATTACTTGTAAAAAATTAAATTATAATTAATTAAATAATTATATTCAATTAAGTTATATTTATTAAATTATATTTAAATCAAATTTACTTTATTTAAATCTTAATATTTCAAACAATAATCTTTTCATTATATGCCTTTAAAAATACCTGTCAAATACTAATTTTCAGTTTTTCTTAGTATTTAATTTTTTTGTTTTAATTCAGTTATTTTTCATCAATAATAAATCACTAGAAGATATTTGTTACTTCGAAATTTATAAAGAAAAAGAATAACCAATTCCCTGTTCCAAAACAAATCCTAACTTCTTTTTATAAAGAAACATTGCTTGGTTACTATTTTCTTTGATTAGCCAAATGAAAAACATCGCAATAAAAGTAAAAACCTCAATTCCTCAGTGAGTTACTTTCAAATAGCAGCATTCAATTACAGCGGTAAAATCAACCAAACATAATGTTACGCAGTGAAAGAAATATGTTATAACGTTCTTTTAATAAAATTTCAAAATAGTAGGCTTTTATTTCCAGTTTTTAAATTCACTTGACAATACCCTTTTTGCACTAAAAGATTTTTTTTTTATTTGTCCATCTTAGAAAAATGGTGACATTGCACAATTTCGACTTTTTTCTTCCATGTCTTGAATAGTTTTCCTTTGCATTTTTCCTAGCCAGTTATTCATTATTTTTTCTTTAATTATTTTTTAATTTAACTCTCTGCTTGACTACTACAGGCATTCTAGAGGAGAAAGCTAGTAAATTTAATTAGCAAAAATGAGATTTGCCTTTTTTTTTACTTCCTATCCCCCCCCCTCTCAATTGGTTGCCGTGTTTTTGTTTTGCATTCCAAACGTTTTCCTTTGTTTTTATCAGTCGCCTTTACGACATAGATGGGTAATAAGGTTAAGATGCTAATAAAAATTTTATATACATATATACCAAATCAGCTAATGGATTTTGTGAGACTACAAAGCTTTTTTTTTTTTTTTTTCAACAAATATATATATATATATATTTTTAAGTCCTTTCCCTTAACCAATCTCTAAGCCCACGTGTTTCTTTTAGTAGCTAGTGAAATGAAATGTGTTTTTCAAGAAAACTAATAAGAAAATTAAGAACGTTAATGACTAGCTTCGAAGCAAACATATTCATTTATTAACAGTTCTTAACTTTTTATGAGTTCATTAATGATTTGGGAAGTCTTACTACATTTTCCTAAGCGGAGTTAACACAATAAATATGCATGACGTTTCTGGCAAAATGGTATAAGTCTTCTAATTCTTTAAGGAGGTTTCCCATTTTCCAAATTTTCCCAGTTCAACCTAAAATCGTTATTATTTCAAGACTGTGTAACGTGTTAATTAATTGAGACAAACTTGCTTAATAGATTTTCACTGTGATTAACTAATGTTACGATTTCATAATAATAATCTAATGATACTTTTTTCAGTATAATTAAGTGTTGTAATTATAAGAAGAATTCAATGTGAATTTTCGATTCTAAATTTTTATTTGTTCAACCCGATAGTTTTTAATTTTAATGATTTTTTTTATGTGAATTGAATTATCACTTCAAAGGGAAACTCTTTTTAAAAACAATTTCATTAATTATACATTCACTTAACTCCGCCAGTAATTATAAAAAACATTATTTTGATTCGTAATTTATTTAAGACGACCTTATGGCAATATCATCAGTTTTTGAGTATGGATTGTAAATTATTTAGTAGGAAATATATATACACTTGTTAACTAATATTGAAATTCTATGTAAAAATATATAATTTATTAGTCCCTTCTATGTATGACTTTTCATTCAATTTCCTTAACAATCAAATTTTACACAAAACCACATTTTACTTATTAACTAAAAAATTTTAATATTTATCTAAATATATGCGTCATATGTATTTCTTTTATAATGTTATAATTAGTACATATTTCATATAACAATCCTGCAAAAGTTTTAATCGATCTTTTAATGAATGTTCTTTAATATTTTTCATAAGAAAATAAATGGAAATTTGTTTATGAGTACTATTATTCCTAAAAAATTTAAATTATAATTAATTAAAAATAAATTGAAATTAAATATATGTGTTTTTTACAACATTGTAATTATTGAAAATATTCAGTATTTTTCAATTAATATAGCATTTTATCCCTCGATATAATAATGAGAACTACTCGATTAAATAATGTTTATCTTTTTTTCAAATATGCAAAAATTTTAAATTTTTCTTAAAAAAAAACATAAAAAAAAAAAGGTTTCTGGGACACATTTTGAAAATTAAAATTGCTAAACTTTTTTTCTACCCATATTCCTATTATATTACAAAAATGAAGAATTATTTTATTCATCGCAAAAGTTATATTTAAATTTATAAATATTTTTATTGAAGTGATAGTTTTAAAAATCCAATAAATTCTATTCATAGAAAATATTTAAAGAACTTTATAAAACCAATTTAATTAAGGATATTTGTTTTATTAAATATAAGGATCGAAGAAAAAGCGATGTATTTAATTTCTAAATTTTTGGAAGGATTTATATTTAATAAATTTTTCCTTATTAGATTTTCTTACAAAAAAAATGATTGAAAAATTCTCCTTGAAAATTAATGATAATGATAAATTACTGATAAGTAATTTATTCAATTATAATTAATATAATTTGCTTTTATCTATTTTGAAACTAATGACTTTTCTAACGTTCTTAATTTTTCTAATGAAATTTTTTTGTAATGATCTGTAAAAAGTAAAATATAATCTACATTAAATTTTCTAGAATAAATTCCCATATATTCTAGAAAACGATTGCGAATTTTATTTGTTTATAGCGATAATTTTTTATTATTAAAGATTTTTTTTTGTGAATTACCTTATCACTTCAAAGTATTTTAAAACATTTTAATTAATTATACATTCACTCTCAATTCCACCATTAATTACAAAAACAACTATTTTGATTCGTATTGGATTTAAAAAGGCCTTATGGAAATATGATCAAATTTTCAGTATGGATTGTAATCTTTTGTTAATAAATATATATGAACTGGTTCACTAATATTGAAATTTCACCCTAATCAAAAAATATCTCCCCATTATTAAATTCTCCTTAATGTATATATTATTATTTTTTTGAGTATTTAATTTTTTGCCTTTAATTCAGTTATTTTTCATGAATAATAAATAACAATTAAGAAATTTTTTATTTCAAAAATAGAAAAAAGAATAATCAAAATCCTCTACCAAAACTACTCCTAACTTCTTGTATTATAAAAAACTTGCTTGATTATTATTTTCTTTTTCGCGAGTCAAATGAAAAAACATCGCAATAAAAATAAAAACCTCAATTCCTTAGCGAGTTACTTTCAAATAGCGGCATTCAATTACAATGGTAAAATCAACCAAACATAATGTTACGCAGCGAAAGAAATATGTTATAACGTTCTTTTAATAAACAATGAGAATAGTAGAACTATTATTTCCAGTTTTTTAAATTTACTTGACATTAGTTTCTTGTCCCCTTATTGTACTTAAAGATTTTTTTTCCTGAGAAAATGGTGACTGTGCATAATTCGTCTTTTTTTCCATGCCTTAAATAATTTTCCTTTTGCATTTTTCCTTAGCCAGTTATTCGGTATTTTTTCTTTAATAATTTTAAATAAACTCTCGACTTGATTACTACAGGCATTCTAGCGAAGAAAGCTAGTTAATTTAATGAGCAAAAATGTGTTTTGCCTTTTTTATACTTCCTATTCCCCTCTTTCAGCTATGGTTGCCATGTTTTCGTTTTGCATTCCAAATGTTTTCCTGTACTTTTATTAGTCGCCTTTATGACATAGATAGGTAATAAGGTTAAGATGCTAATAAAAAAAATTTATATACATATATACCTAATCACCTAATGGATTTTATGAGACTACAAAATTTTTTTTTCGACAAAGACTTTTTTTTTCTTTTTTTTTAATTTCTTTTTTTCCTTAACCAATCTCTAAGCCCACGAGCTTTAGTAGTTTGTGAAAAAAATGTGTTCTTCAAGAAAAACTAATAAGAAAATTAAGACTGTTAATGATTAGCTTCGAACCAAACATATTCATTTAATAACAGTTCTTTACTTTTTTTAAGAGTTCATTAATGATTAGGGTAGTCTTACTACATTTTCCTAAGCGTAGTTAACACAATAAATATATATGGCATTTCTGGCAAAATGGCCTGAGTCTTCTAATTCTTTTAAGGAGGTTCCCCAGTTCAACCTAAAACCATTATTATTTCAAGAATATGTAGCGTGTAATTAATTGAGAGAAACTTGATTAATAGATTTTCATTTTGATTAACTAATGTTACGAGTTCATGATAATAATCTAATGATATTTTTTCTGTATAATTAAGTTTTCTCATTATAGAAGAATTTAATGTGAATTTATCGATTTTGAATTTTTATTTGTTGAACGTGATAGTTTTTAATTTTATAAGATTTTATTTTTATGTGTGTTGTATTATCACTTCAAAGTGATCTGTATTTAAAAAAATTTTAATTAATTATACATTCACTCAATTCCACCATTAAGTATAAAAAATATTTTGATTCTCATTTGATTTAAGAAAGAGTTATGGAAATATGATCATATTTTCAGTATGGATTGTAAGCTTTTTATTAATAAATATATATATGGACTTGTTCACTAATATTGAAAGTTTTTCCTAATAAAAATATCTGCCTAATATTAATGTCTAATTAATATTTTTTTTTTTGAGTATATAATGTTTGGCCTTTAATTTACTTACTATTCATACATAATAAATCAACGAAAAGATATTTCTTTACCTCGAAATTTGGAAAAAAATCGTAATCAAATCCTTGCACCAGAACTACTCCTAACTTCTTATATTATAAAAGAAGCTTGCTTGATTATTATTTTCTTTGGAGAGCCAAATGAAAAACATCGCAATAAAAATAAAAACCTCAATTCCTTAGCGAGTTACTTTCAAATAGCGGCATTCAATTACAGTGGTAAAATCAACAAAACATAATGTTACTCAGCGAAAGAAATATGTTATAACTTTCTTTTAATAAACATTGAGAATAGTAGAATTTTTTTTTTTCCAGTTTTTTAAATTTACTTGACAATACCCTTTTTGCAGTTAAAGTTTTTTTCAATTTAGCCATCTGTAAAAGTGGTGACATTGCATAATTTCGATTTTTTTTTCCATGTCTTAAATAATTTTTCTTCTACATTTTTCCTTAGCCAGTTATTCAGTATTTTTCTTTAATTATTTTTAATTTAACTCTCTACTTGATTACTACAGGCACTCTAGCGATGAAAGCTAGTTAATGTAATGAGCAAAAATGTGATTTGCCTTTTTTACCTCCCATTCCCTCTCTCTCTCAGCTATGATTGCCATGTTTTTGTTTTGCATTCCAAACGTTTTCCTTTGTTTTTATCAGTCGCCTTTCTGACATAGATGGGTAATAAGGTTAAGATGCTAATAAAAAAAATATATACATATATACCTAATCACGTAATGGATTTTATGAGACTGCAAAAATTTTTTTCGACAAAGATTTTTTTTTTTTTAATTTCTTTTCCCTTAACCTATCGCTAAGCCCACGAGCTTCTTTAGTAGTTTGTGAAATAAAATGTGTTCTTCAAGAAAACTAATAAGAAAATTAAGACCGTTAATAATTAGCTTCGAACCAAACTTATTCATTTATTAACAGTTCTTTACTTTTTAAGAGTTCATTAATGATTAGGGAAGTCTTACTACATTTTCCTAAGCGCAGTTAACACAATAAATATGCAGGGCATTTCTGGCAAAATGGCCTGAGTCTTCTAATTCTTTGAGGAGATTCTCCACTTTTAAATTTTCCCAGTTCAAACTAAAATCATTATTATTTGAAGACTTATGTAACATGCAATTAATTGAGAGAAACTTGCTTAATAGATTTTCACTGTGATTAACTAATGTTACGAGTTCATAATAATAAACTAATGATTCTTTTTCAGTATAATTGTGTTTTGTAATTGTAAGTAGAATTCAATAAATTTATCGATTCTGAAATTTTTTTTGTTTAATGCGATAGTTTTTGATTTTCAATGATTTCATTTTTATGTGAATTGCATGATCACTTCAAAGTAATGTCTATTTAAAAACATTTAAATTAATTATTCGTCCACTTAATTCCATCATTAATTTAAAAAAAAAAAAAGTATTTTGATATGTATTTGATTTAAGAAGGCTTTGAGAAGATATGATCAAATTTTCTCTCTGGCTTATAAACTTTTACTTTATAAATATATCCGCACATTATGGTTGTATATTATTATTATATATTACTGCACATTATTATTACATGTATATTATTATATTATATTATATATATATTATTATATTACATTATATATCTATTATTATATTATATTATATTATATACATTATTATTTATATTATTATATTATATTATATAAATATATATTCACTTGTTCACTTATAGTGAAATTTTGCACAAAAATTTAGTTTATTAATCCCTTCTATATATGCCTTTTCATTCAATTTCTTTAACAATCAAATTTTATACAAAACCACATTTTACTATATAACTAAAATTAAAATTTTATTAACTATACAGATATATGCTGCATATTGATTGCTTTATAATTTTATAATTATTACATAATTTATATAATAATGCTGATAAATTTTAATAGATGGCTTAGTAAATGTTTTTTATATATTTTATATAAAAATAAACGGGAATTTATTCATGAGGAATATTACCAAATTAAATACTGCATGTTATAAATTTGCAATTATTGAAAATATTCAATATTTTTCAATTAATGTAGCAGTTTATCTTCATAAATATTAACATTATTTCTCAATTAAGTCATATTTTTCATTTTTTCATAATTAGAAATTTTAAAATGTTTCTATTAAAGACATCTTAAAAAAGATTTCTAGACCATTTTTTCGAAATTAAATTTTGAAATTATTTTCCACTCATATTCGTATTCTATTACAGTGATGAAAAATTTATAAATTAATTTATCATATATATATTATTCATTATAAAATTACACTTAAATTTATAAAAATATATAAAAAAATTTAAATTTTTAATGGAATAAAATTTTTGAAACTCTATAAATTCTATTTATGGAAAATATTTAAAATAACTTTATAAAACCAATTTAATTAAGGAAATTTGTTTTATTAAACATAAGGGTTAAAGAAAAGCTTTGGATTAAATTCCAAAAATTTGAAAATGCAATAATATTTTTTTTTTCTTACAGAAAATAAAATGTGTAGTAAACTTATCGTTCAGTTAAGTAATTAATTTTATTTAATTGCAAAACATATTTCGAAATTAAAAACGAATTACTAATTATTACATATTTATTTAAATACTGTTAAATAATTATGCAGCAAACACGGTTAATTTATTAAAATTATTATTATTTTTTTTGGAAAAACCTTTTAAAATATAGTCAATTTTGAGACAAGGAAAAATAACACATTTAATTTAAAATTATATATTAAAATACTTTTTAATTTATTTTCACCTTTTAGAAGTATTTAAAAAATTGTAAAAAAGATGAAAAAATATGTGTGTTAAATATTAATTTATGGAAAATGTATAAAATCTTAAGATACGAAATAAACGACTTCAATAAAATGTTTATTTTGTGTTATGGCAATATACTAAAAATTATTTAAATAATTTATAATGCATAAACTAATAACATAACTGATTTCTTTACAGTTAAAAATTCATAATTTTACATCTTAATTGATTAAACTAAAAATAATTTCATCAGAAGGCACAACATATATTATATTAAATTTGTTACTTATGTGATAACCATCTTATAAAATTCAACATATTTTGATTACTTTTATGGCGTTGAAAGAAATAGAATCTTCCACAATTCAAATCTGTAGTAATATTGCAGAATGACGTCAATTAAAGTACCTAGCATTAGAAAAAAAAAAAGCTGTTAGAGTAATAATTTATTCTTAAAAACAGAAAATAATTATATCGTAAAATTTTGTATATAAATAGACAGTAAATGAAAAGAAGAAAAAAAGTTATTTTAATATTATTTCATCTTAAAAGCACTTAAAAAGAATAATTTAATTTCTCTTCCGCAAAATTTTCAATTACTAACTATTCTGTTAATTATAAAAAGTAGTTTTGTATATTCCTAATAAAAAAAAAAAAAATTAAATAAAGGGACGTAACATCTAATAATATTGCATCAGCAAAAATTTTAAAAGTTAAATACAGTTAATGTATTTATAAAAAATTTAAAAAATTGTACATTAAATAAAGAAAAAAATCTTTAAAGAATCTCGAGTTTATAAATTTAGAAGCCAATTTTTAATGAAGTTAAACGTAATAAAGAACAATTGATTAAAAAAACAGCAATTAAGTAGTAAAACAGTAATTAAACAGTAATTAATTAACAGTAATTAGTAATTTTACAAAATGTGTATATAAATAGATAAAAAACTTTTATCTATTTATGTACAAATGATATTATAAACTAAATTATATACCTTTGTGCAGAAATAAATAAACTAAGAAAAAAAAAGATATGTGAATATTATTTTATTTTTTAAAAGCAGTTAAAAAAGTAATAATTTAATTTATCTTCTGCAAAATATTTCCAACTACGAACTAACGTCAAGTGTAAAAAAAGTAGTTTTATTGCTTTCCTAATACAAAAAAAAAATTTTTTTTTAAATATAGAAACGTAACAGCTAATAATCCTACATCAGTAAAATATTCTAAACTAAATAAAGTAACGAATTTTTTAAAAAGTAAGAAAATCATACATTAATTAAAAAAAAAAATCTTTTAAAGAAGCTCAAGTTTATAAATTTGGAAACCGATTTTTAATGGTGCAAACGTAATAATGAAAAAATTGATTCTGACGTTTTCGAATCAATAACTGAACTCATTATATACACTACATTATTCGTTGAGAAATTTAAAGAAAATCAAAAATGAGAAAGAAATCGAGAGTTATTGAGAAAAAAAATCAATGCCAGAAATACGTTCTAAAACTCAATACATCCCAAACATCATTTTGAAATTTTAAAATCTTATGAAACATATAACTGAAAAAGGAAAAATTCTATTTATTTCACTTATTTATTTCAAGGTCTCTGCCTGTATGAAAATGTATGAAAATCTGTATGAAATTCCTATAATTCAAATTATAATCTCGCAATACTATTTTCTCTTGTAACTACTATTATACACAGTGATTTTAATTTTATTACAAACTAAATATAAATTTATTCAGTTGAAATTATTTCATTTGTTGTATTATTTTATTCCAATGATTTTTTTCTTAATGAATCAATTAAGAGAAGTTATTTTGTAATTTTTTTGTATTCAATGTTAATTTAACTTGCAGTTTAAATAGCCATCACTAACCAAACTAAACCATCACAACCTTCAATAACCACCATAACCAAATGATAGATCATAATGCACATAACTTTTCATAACACATTTTTCATTGAATAATAAAATAAAATATCTATAAAGAAAAAGTTGTAATATAAAATAATAACACATTTTTCATTGAAAGTTATTTGATAAATCTATTTTTAAAAGAACAAAATTATAAAATATTTAAGTAATTTAATTATAATCATATTTAATTTGATATTTTAATTCTTTTAATTAATAATCTCTCTCATTATTAAAAGTTTTAATATTACAAAAAACATTAAGTTATTAGCAGTCAATTTAAAGTATTTAAATCAAGAATTTGATAACCAAACACACTAAAAAATTCGAAGTCAAATTGTTAGAATAATTTAAATCTATTAGTCATATATTTTTTATGAAAGCATTAAAATATTAAGTTCTTATAAGCTCTTTAGCTTTTTATTGCTTAGGGAATATTTTGTATCAAGTAACAATTCTTTAATTGATTGTGTTAATTATAATTCAATAAAAAGTGAAGAAAAATAACTAAAGTACTTAAGTACTTTAAGTATTGCGGTTTTCTCTAAAAGTGCAAAATGTTAAGTATTCTAATGTATTTGGTAAGAATTAAGGGATTATTTTAATGCCTGTAATACAATGAAATAAATTTTATTGTTCTGCTAAAATGATTTTTTGTTTAATACCGAAAGTTCAGCCTTATAATCTATTCTGAAATTTTTTAATACTTTTTTAGTTAAAACCTTTTAAGGGTTATGATATTTTTATTCACTTTTAGTTGTTTGTTATATTTTTTTCTCTATTTTGAAGCCATTCTTTTAATCACATAATCTTGCAAATATGAATTATTGATTGTGTGAAAAAATAATCCAAAAGGGATATTAATTTTATTTTATTACAGAGATAAATATATTAATATTTTTTAATAATTATTTTAAGAGCCATTCATGATACAAAAACTACTATATATATATATATATATATATATATATGTTTCGTTACATGTAGATCATTATTTATTACATGGCAGTAAAAGTATGCTTTCAATTACGTCTTAAAATTAATTTATGTAATAACTTTTGAATTTGCATAAAAAATAATTTTTATGTATTGAACAGCTTATTTTGAAGGATATATATATATATATATATATATATATTAAAAAAATTATTTAGGTGGCAGCAAAAATGAATAGTTATTGCCTATTTTTAATAGAACAATGTTGTTTAAAATGAGAATTGCAAAACAAAAATTATTTTTCTTTATTTTTTGAGATTAATTAGATTTAAATTGTTTAAGAAAATAATGAGGGGGTTACAAAAAATTCACAATATAAAATATTTCATTTCTTAAAAGAGCAATTAATTTATTTTCTTTTGCGTAAAAACTCTTTTATGAGTTTATTGAAAAAATTTATTACTTATACTTACTCTAGATAAATGGCCGTTAAAAGTTTTTTAACCAATAGGTATTTTCAAACGTAAATTATTTTAAATTTTTACTACTTAAAAAAAAATACTTTTAAAGAATAAATCCTCTCTGCAAAAAATAATTTCTAAATTAAACCAGACAAATATATATTATTAATTCGTAGAAATAACTATTAAATTTCATAAAAAGTTAATTTAAATTCATATACAATGATGAATATTCGTCGAATATGTAATTTGGATATATTCAAAAGTAATTAGAAAACATAGTGATTGTTCTTAAAAGTATTTTATAACAGGTAACATAAACTAAATAAAATAAAATATTTTATACAGCTTATTATCGTTATAATGTCCTAGAAAATTCCGCAATTTTTTTTAGAAAAAACAAAATTGAAAATGGAAGAAGACCAGATAAAATATCAATTGTAAACACACAATATCTGATAATATTAGAAAATTAACGTTTAAAATTGTTAACTGAAAAATATGTTGAATCCATACATAAAAATAATTTAAAACTTAAAAATTAACTGTTAAACACCTAACTTCGAAACAAACTAAAAATATATTTAAAAAATAACGTAATCACAAAAATTCTAAGATTTTCCATTTTAATTTCAATGAAATTCAGGAATGTGTATAAGAAAGCTGCAGATGTAAGCAGTCACATCACGTGACGGCAGAGTATATAAGATGACACCAATTACTTCTAATAAATAAAATATTTATTTAATTAAAAATTAATGACAATAGGTTCGTAAATTAGGGGCCTGATGACCGAATGGTTAGCGCTCTGGCGTTCGGTACCACAGGTATCGGGTTCAAATCCCGGCTTTGCCCATGGGTGTTTGTAGTGGTTCGAATCCACTTTAAGCCGTAGGTCCTGGTCCTAATAGGATCGTAGAGCTCTGCGGGGGCACTGTTACCCGTAGCTTACCATCAAGTTACACGCGCCCCCTGGGTAATGCAAAGTGAGTAACATCGGTGCAGCCGTTATGGCGAAAGATCACGGTCTATTTGTCAGCAGCATTAGGAGGAAAAATAAAAAAAAAGTTCGTAAATTTTGACATCGTACCAGATAAAAAAAATATTTTAATGAAAAAATATCAGGTCATCAAATTTTTTGCCTTTTTTAAATTATAAGATTTCTTATAATTTACAATCAAACACATAAATCTTTTGCCTTATATATAAATTTACAAAAATATATATAATTTTTTTGTTTAATTCAAAAATGTTATATATGTAGATATGTATATCTATATATTTAGCACACTTGCAATATTTTTTGTAAGTAAGATGTGGAACATATTGTTTTATTTACAAATTGCATAAAAACATCACTTTTTATCGAAATTATAATTTCTTGTGATATCCCAGAAAATACATTCCTATAAATGCACATTACAAGGAAAAATTCATGAGTTTATATAATAAAACAGCAGCACATTCCAGTTTTCTTTAAAATGAGCATAGTGAAAAATTTAAACATTTTTGTGGGATAAGTAATAAACTTTATCTGATATACATGAATAAAAAGTATTTACATTTGAACAACAAAAAATAGTTTTTATTATATGTAAATATAATGCAAATGGTTTAAAAATTCATGATATGTGAGGTCAATCTATTTCTCTCTCTTTAAATATATATAACATATAATGGAGGTGGAAGTTCGATTATATAAGGAGTTCTATAATAATATATAAATAATAAAACCCCTTTTGTTCTCCTTGAAATGCTTTGTGTGCATTTTTAAGTACGTGTACTTAAGCCTAAATGTAAAGAACTCTTTATAATAAACCTTTTAAAAGTTATGGGAGCTTGAAGAGTTGGTTGCAATGATCGATTTCTCACTTTTCTAAACTCCAGAAATCGGTTCAAAAGACTCCATTGAAGATTACGGAACCGCGAAGTCACTTAATGCGAATTTACTGCACTCTTCGAGGTGGAATGATACCATTAAGGATTTGCGCCGTTTTTTGGTTCTGTGGAGGGCCGATAAAATATTCATCCTATGAATGAAGCCGATGCTTAAGCTAATAAGAACCATGAAGCTAAAATATCGTATTTTAAACGGAAGATCTGCTTTAGGTGTTATCGTCTAATCCGGGAATTTTAATTTACTGATGCATAATGCAATCGCCCTGGTGAATATTAATTCATTTCTCATTAAATATTAATATAGATGCATTGATGATTTTAATTTATAGTTGTTATTCCTATCATAAAGTGTATTAGACCATTTTCCACTATACAGTTTCCTACCATTGGCTTTTATTATATAGGTCTTATATGGTTTTATATATTTTTGGTATATATATATATATATATATATATTTTGGTAAAAAACATTTTTACTATTTCAAAGTATTTATTTTTTAATAATTTAATTTTTAAATATTCGTCCTATGAATTAAGCTGATGCTTAAGCTAATAAGAACCATGAAGCTAAAATATCGTATTTTAAATGGAAAATCTGCTTTAGGTGTTATCGTCTAATTCGGGAATTTTAATTCACTGATGCACAATGAAATCCCTCTGTTCATTTTTATGGGTGGATAATTATTCCTTTCTCATTGAATATTAATATAAATGCATTGATGATTTTAATTTTTAGTTGATATTCTTATCATAAAGTGTATTGAACCATTTTTCCAATATATGGTTTTCTATTATTGGCTTTTAGTATATAGTTAATATATAGGTTGTTTAACTATATATATATATATATAGTGGTACAAACATTTTTACGATTTCAAAGTATTTAATTTTTAAGAATTCATTCATATAAATTGCAAAATCCATAAAATGGATTAATTTTTGCAGCCCAGTATATAGCAAATATCCAAATTGATACATGGAATTTCGTGGCATTGAGATATTTCCATTGTGGTGTTATCACTACTGACTTTTGTTTTAAATTGGAGGTTTTAAAATTTATCTGTTGAAAATTTTAAATGCTTGCTAGCAGTTCGTTATTTTCATGTTATCAACTAACTTTTTTTTTAAAAAAAAGATTAAATATCTAAAAACTGCAAATATTTTTTTAATTCTTATGTAAACTACAAAATTTTTTTTTTTGTCCTTAATAGTTCTTACAAAGAGATCATGTTTTAGCATTCAAAAGTTTCGTAAATGTTCCACATTGATATTTTTCGTTACTTTTAAATTGTTTTTTTTTGTATTAAAAATATTTTTAATCAATTAAAATATTTTGATACTTGTATATAAAATCAATTCATTAGAGAAAATTAAATTAAGAACGAAATTCTATTGAAGCAAAACTATATTCATTATAAATTTAAAAATGATCTTTCCCCTACGATGAATATTTAACATTATTGAAAATATTTTGCATATTTTACAATTGAAATTTTTTTAGTTAATAACAATATTTCATAGCAATTAAAATTTTAAATTTTTATTAATCAAAACAAAATATAAAATTGTTTCGAACACATCATTGAATAAAATTAATGCAAGAAATTAAAAGTAATGAGCTATTCTATAATATTTCTGTGAAATATTTACTACTGTAAAATATTATAAATATTTCTATATTATTATAGAAATATTTAAATATTTATAATACTATTGCAAAATAGCAGATTTTTATATTCATATAAAAAATTAAAAAAGCATAACCTAGTTGAATTAATTGATGGCATACTAGCTATTAAAATTTCTGAATAAATTTATTGAACTAATATTAAAATCTCAATACTAAAACAAAACGGGAAAGAACATTAGTAAAAGATACTTATAAAAAGAAGTTCCAATAATTAAATCTGGAAAAAAAAAATTAGTATATTTTAAAATGGCAGAAATTGTTTTCTTTTATAGAATATGCGAATTAAAAAAAAAAAGGAATATAATTATGTAAAACCAATTTTCTGGTTTTAGTTTAAACATATTGTAAGCATACAACTTTTTAAAATTAAAAAAAAAGCTGTAGAAATCACCAAATATGGTATTAGATATATTTACTTGTGTTGTTCCCAGATGTTCAGCAGAAATTTCAATTACACTAACGCGTATCCAAACAACTATTGATTCACTCAGACAGAAAATAATTACTGTAGGCATTGATTAAAGATGCAATGATAAATCACTTACCCCCAGTCTTTAATAGTTAGCAATTTGGATGCAGGCAGCAGACAAAGCACTATGCGCTTTAACATTGCCGCTTGATCAAACTTTTCGCACTCGAAATTAATTTACTTCATTCGACTTGAATCACCGAATCTTTATATATAAACACCAAGAATAATATCAAATTAATTTACTAATATTAGAGCTCCTTAACCTGTTAATTATTGTACGTTTCATTGCCAAAAAATGCTTTATAAAAAATTCAGTATTATTATGAAAAGCTCATTTTTTTATATGTTAGTCTCTTATTAATTTATATAATTTTATCATTAATTTTATTTTCCTATTTATTATTTATAGAATACAAAACTAAATGAGTGAATATTCCTGTTTAGGATGGTATCTCAAATAAATTCGACGAATATAAAATATCAAATATACAAAAAAAAAAATCTAAAAATAAACAAGTTTTTTTTTTTTTTATTTAAGATGTTGATTTTAAATATCATAGAATCTGATTTAACTCGTTTGAAATGTTTATTATTTTTTTCTTTGCAATAATTCGACGTGATCATTTTTAAGGTTTTTCAATTTTTTTTTTTTTATTTCTCCTAATTTGTATAAAACGTTTTGGTTATTTTGAGTAAGTAATGTATAATTAATGAATTAAATTAGCAACTAATTTTAGAATAACTAACTTAGTAACTAAAATAATAGAGGTGGTTTTATGTAAATAGTTAAATATATATATTGATGTAAATAATTAAATATATATATTGATGTAAATAATTAAATATATATATTGACGTAAATAATTAATATTATTACTTTTTTTTATGTAAAAAATTAATTATATATATATATATAATAATTTTTTTAAATAACATGTTCATACTAATATAAAAATAAAAAAAAAATAATTTAAAAACTTTGTTTTTTAGTTTTATATGTATGAATTTTTTTATATATATGAAATAATAAATATTTTTTTGATTATACAGAAAAACTAATTTAGAAAATTAAAAAAAAGAAATAAAATATTAAATTTTATTTTAAATACTAAACACATCCTATTAATATGACATTGTTTACACTAGAATAAATATCCTATCATATGTAAATAAAGTGTTAAATTTTATTTGTTTAAAATATTTCGTTCTATATATTTTATTAAATATCTAACATAACACATATTTTTAAGAATTTTTAACATTTTCCGCCCATTTCCAAAATTTATATGTCTAGACTATTTAGTTTACCACATATTTCAAACTTTTTATGTGAAAAAAGTAATATTTAGATAAAATTTAAAAATAATTTTTATAGACATAGCAATGAAAAATTTACTAATATATTTTAAATGAACCTTATGAGAATTTACTTTTAGTTATAAATTTGTTCTGTTAAAAATTATATTATGATAAATAGTTATTAAAGATAACTTATATTATAAAACTCAGAACTTCTTTTGTGTATAAGGAAAATATGTGGTTATTTTGAAATTTTTATTCTAGTTAAAAAAAAGTTCCTTTCTAAATTGATATTTTTTGCTAGACGATTTGTGTAAGATGATGTCAGTTTACGGGGAAAAAAAAAATTAGAATAATACTTTTTTGA
Organism: Caerostris extrusa; assembly: GCA_021605095.1. NCBI lineage: Eukaryota > Metazoa > Arthropoda > Arachnida > Araneae > Araneidae > Caerostris > Caerostris extrusa. The sequence goes on along the minus strand of BPLR01008386.1, from coordinate 1,961 downwards.
ATTGGTAAAAATATTAAATTTTTTATCACTTAAGATATTATGTTTTATTGCATCTCCATATTTTTGAATGGAAACATTTCAGATATTTGAACTTGAACAGAAACACGATTTAAAAAAAATATGTTATCGGAGGTTTCAGCAATAATTAAATATTATTGTTATAAACAAGTAATATAAAAAAATTTTAAAATCAATTCTACTTTTTTTTTCAGTATATTGCAGAAAGTCCATTATAAATAAAAGTTGAAATTTTCCTTTTACATCTGGCGCCATCTATTGGCAGACACATGCAACTTAAATATAAAAAAAATTAAATTAATTAATTTAATTTAATTAATGAAATTAAAATTTGAAAAAAACTGTATTAACATCAAGTATCATTCATTACAAAGCCCTTCATTCAAAAATGGATTTTAACTTGAATGGAGGAATAAAAGGGATTTTATTAACGATTAAAAATGTCAACAAGATATGTATAGGGAGTGTGTGAACAAATAGCAGGAATTGAAAAAGTAAAACTGAAATATATTAAATAAAATTTTTAATAATGCTCTTAATAACAACAGAATATATATTTTTTAATTTTTTTTTTTTTCAAAATTCCTTTTACATTTTACTTTATTTTTACATTTTTTCTAACATTGATTTTTTTTCGATGATTTTTCCCTCGTCGTGTTTTATAAAAGTAGAAATCAAATGGAATAAAGCTCCTATATCGGTAAAAACATTATATTTAGAAAATACACTTTTTGAACAGAATTTTGGATTCAATTTCCTAAAATGAGCAAAACGAAAACTTTACGAAAACACCGATTAGTCTTGAGTTAAAAAAAAAAAAAAAAAGGGTTTTGGAAGAAAAAGAAAAATTTTACTCGAATATCGTTTTCTATATCCGATTTTTAGCTTTCTTACATGTGAAATGAATTTCATTATAGAACATAAGAAAAACTTCCGAGTATTATCCTCAAAGTCTTTTTTTTTTCCGATTTATAAATATAAATACATGTTTCATACAAGATGGATTAATACAGTAAACCTTGGGTGAAAAGTTTGATTTTTTAAACCTATCTTTTTAATATATATATATAGAGATAGAATCTTTGTTTATATTTCCTTAAATTATGTGTATTTTTCTATTTAATAATCTAATGTCTCAAAATACTGAAACATTAACACTGTTTGCTAAAAAAAACATAAATCATATTTTTTTGGGTAGTTATTGAAACACATAAATTGTTTGCATATTATTTCTATGTTAGGTTTAGCTTTGCCATGTCCATTTTTAATTACTTCCAATTTTGCTACTTTTAATTAATTAAAACTAAAATTGTAATAATAATTTATTCTCTGATTATTGTCCCAATTCTTCATGCCCTGTCGCAGATAATCCTGTATTATGCCGATCATTCTTATTTAAAATTTATAAAAACCTTTTAGTTCTGGTTTTCTATTAATATGTGATTCGAACCACCAAGACGAAATATGAGCCCTTGATACCACAGGTTTCCGGTTCGAATTCTGGCATTGGCATTGATGATTGTTAGTGGTTCGGAATCCACTTTAAACTGTATGTCTCTGTTTAATTAGCCTATAGAGTGCAAAATTGACTGTAGAGTGACAAACCAAAACCAAAAACCGACGGAATTTGAGGAAAAGTTATAACCTTCCTGGAATACCTTTGAGGTAGCTGTAACACAATTGCTGCTCATACGAACAAAAATGCAGAAAAAAAAAATATATATATATACGCATGACACTTAACCAGTACACTGAAATTAGTGGCACTGCCAGCGGATTCGAACTTTTGCCCCTCCAGTTGTTCTATTTAATTGTTGATCGATTTGAAATTCAGGCAGTAAACGGATCTTATAATCTTTCCTTCTTCACACACACACACACACATGCTTTTTCACACACACACACACACACACACACATGTAAACACTAATTCTCATAAGCAA